>JAQFZN010001823.1:0-13806 GCA_034687075.1 Geophilus carpophagus
AAACCAATTCTGAAAGCCAGGAAAGCAAAGCCACATAGCAAAGCCATGAAAGCAAACATATTGAATGCACCTATTGAATAAATTTTAATTTTTTTTATGAATGAAGAATTTTTTATTGTACATGTAATGGTAACGGTAACGGTAGATTAAACAATGTAACGGTAATGTTATGTAACGCGTTACTTTTTTACCTTCAGTAGTGGTAACTGGTAACAGTCACAACCCTGGACTTACTTTTGTTTTACGTAAATAAATGACTGAATTATGCACATTTTAGTGTTTTTTTCATTTTACATGGTTTTACATAACAAAACCCAAGATTTCGATTTACACAGTTTTGTGCGGAACCTATCTTCAGTGTAAATCGAGGGATAGGTGTATATACAAGTTTTTTTTAAAGCCTATCATATAAAATCAATAAATTATATATTATTATTGTTAAATTAATTTGTCAATGAGCAGATATTTGTTTTTTATTCAAATTGTTTTCATTAAAGAGCTTCTCAAAGCACCACCTTACAATTATTGTTTATTTACTCTTCTTCTTTGCAAAGTTATATCTCTTCCTTAAAGAGCAAACATGTAAAAAGGTTTTATTATCTGTTAGTTGCAAAGGAATTTAAAGCAATAGTCAATGTTTAAATACATTTAGGCCTATTTATTATCAGACAAGTTATAAACCATTCCAGGAAAAATTAGACATGTTGATAAGGTTTATTTTTATTGCATTTACTTGTCATTTATAGAAAAGATTTTGTAATCTCATTCTACAATGGTTGTATTATTCATTTAATGAAAGCTTCATTGTGTGTGTCTTTAAACTGTTTTCTTCTAATTTTAGGTTGGAACTATTTTTATAAGTTTACTAATCGTTTAGGTAAATAAATGAATTATATTTGTTTTGTTTTTAAATTGAAAAGATTATAATGACATGTTGAATTTTTTTATTGATGAATTAAGGTGAAAAAAAAATATTATCTTTCGTATTTTGTTGTTTAACAAGATTAGATAATCAATTTATCTCGTAGCAATAAATTATTCTTTTTTTTTTGTAGGAAGTGTTGTTCTGTTTATAGATAAAAATGAGAGCAATTGTCACTAGAGGTCTCAGATGCTGCGCTGTAGTACAAGCAGAATGGAACACTGGCCTGAAACCAAACAGCGTGGAAAGAAGATGGCGGTCAAGAGAAAACACGCGGAAATAGAAAAAAGTAAAGAAACAACTGAGGAAATACCAGCAACGAGAAAATCTGATGATCCACCACCAAAAAAAGTATTAAAGAAATATTTTTTTTTTAATTTACCGTCTATTTAATCACTTATATTTAATTTATTAACAGTTGAAATGGGTCAACAGACAGCGAGTGCTAGTGTTTTCATCTCGAGGGATCACTTATCGCGCTCGTCATTTAATGAATAACATAAAAAGCCTCTTACCACATTCAAAAGCAGATACTAAAATGGAGAAAAAGGATTCTCTTAGTACAATTAATCAAGTAATTAAACTGAAATGTGTAATTAAAATTTCCAAATTTAATTAAAACTGAGATTAATTCTAGATTTGTGAAATGGCACATTGCAATAAATGTATTTATTTTGAAACAAGAAAAAAACAGGACATGTATTTATGGTAAATAACATTTAAACTTATTAAGGAATTATTTAATTAAAATTAAATAAATATTTAATGAATTTAATTGAATTTTCCAGGATGGCCAATATCAACGACGGCCCAAGTGTCAAGTTTTTAGTTGAAAATGGTAAATATTTTATTATTTTTAATATTTAATTACATAAATAATTGACCAAAAACACTTTTATTTTAGTTCATACGATGCAGGAGTTAAAATTGAGTGGAAATTGTTTAATGGGATCAAGAGCTCTTTTATCTTTTGATGAAGTGAGAAGAAAAATGAATAAAAATTAAATTGTAATCACTAAATAACGTATATTTATCATTTCTAGAGTTTTGAAAAAAAACCTCATCTCATTCTCCTAAAAGAACTAATAGTTCAGGTAATAAATAAATCCAAAAAACATTATTAAATTAATATTTATATTTATTTTACTAAACAAACAGATTTTTGGTACTCCGAATCAACATCCAAAAAGTAAACCATTCACGGACCACATATTTACATTCTCATTTCTCGATAATCGCATTTGGTTTCGAAATTATCGAATTGTAGAAGAAAATGGATCCGTGGATGAAATTGGTAAATTAAATCAACTTAAGTAACATTAGTCATTTAAAATTCAATTTATATTACTTTACTACAGGTCCAAGATTTGTTTTAAATCCCATTTGTATTTTTGATGGAAGTTTCTTCGGTCGTAAAATTTGGGAAAATTCTCATTACATTTCTCCAAACAACGTGAGATTTTAATTGAAAATTCAATTTATTTCCTTTTTTAACAATTTAAATTTTATTTTTTTTAACAGCATCGACGACAAGTGAAAGCTGCTGCATCACATAAATACAAAAATCGCCTTCAGAGTAAAGTTGATAGAGAAGAACGAGAGCCGCATGGCGATACTTATAATTTGGATCCAACGGAATTAGTTTTTCAAGTTTCAGCACCGTCACAACCAAAACCAGTAAAAACTGATCGGCCAATGAGTAATGATAACCGAAAGAAAGCTTTTAATCGGAAAAATAGAAAATAAATTGTAATAATAATAAAAAGCACTTTTATGAGTATATTGGAATATTATTTTATTAAACAATTAATAACGAGACACGAGTTATAAACGAGCACGTCTATTTTTGTATTGACGTGGCTTTGCTTTTAGAAAATGGACATGTTGAGGAATTAGGGCCTACAGGACGGCAACACAGGTTTCATATAGAAATTGTACGTTAAGTTGCATAATATTAGCATAAATTTAATAGTAAAATAACGGTTGGTAGAGTTGTGCATGGGTTGTCAACACGAGTTCTCAAATAAAAACAAAAATAAAACTCAACAGGATAAGCCGCCATTTTGTTCCCGTAAAATTCGGCAGAAAAAAAAGCAAACAAAAAATCCAGTTTAAAGCAATCGTAACCACTTTTTTTATTTTCTTCTTTAACTTTTTTTATTTAAATTTATTTAAATTTTTTTTTTGGAAATGACCCATTTATCAAAACGGGGCCTTGGGATTGGTCAAGGGTATATAATTAGCCTCGGGCCTGACACCGATCTAGCGAAAGCCCTTTGCACCAATATGGCGGCTGCCTCGTTTTGTTACGGTCGTTGTTGTTGTATGTGACAATCTACTCCCTCATCTGTAGCGAGTCTGAGAAGAAAACGTTGTAGTGGAATCTTTGGATTGACACGAAGCGTAATCGAATTAGAATCTGATATTCGGTTTAAAGTGATGGCAGAAGGCGGCGGTCCACCTTCGAAAGAAAGAGGAAGGGGTAGAGGTCTTCCTTATGGTGTACCCACACAAAGACCACCGCTCAGACAACCCATGCAACACAACTCGAGCCGAAATCCAACTTACGGGCGAGGTAGTGACAAACTATTACCAAAACTTGTTATTAATATGTCGAACTTGTACATTTAGGTCCATCGGAGGACATTTTGCGGTCTGCGTCTGTCAATGACAGTGCGTCGCAGGACGGTCAAGTGCCTGAAAAGAAATCCTCATCTTCGCATCAATTATCACCTTGGGCTAAAGAATTTATTCCTCGATCAACACCTAACTGCCACCCTACTTCACCCATGAGGCAACCACCGGTTAATGACATAAATTAACAAAAATTATCATTTTTTTTAATTTTAATTTAAATTTTTTCCAAAAAATTAGCTAAAAGACGAAGTTATTCAAGAACTAGAGTTCCAAGTTGAAGAAATGATGACTATGTTAGCATTAGACCCGGGGCAATTCGATCTGTATGTACCCGTGTTTTTAGAGAGGGTCGGTGATTGTACGTATAGTACGGAATTGATGAAAGCAGTTACGAACACAATTTTCGAGAAGGTGAAAAGAAATTGTTTATTTTTGAATTTGGGGTGATTAATAATTTTTTGATGTTTTTATTTGAGCAGTCGGTTGTGGAGCCTAATTTAAGGTATAATGGTGCACGTTTGTGTAACTATCTGTCGCAAAATCTCATATCTGACACGTCGGATAAAATTTTCCGGCAACTTTTACTGACGAGGGTTCAAGAAGAGTTTGAAAAAAGAGAAATGACGTTACAAACAAACGCACATTGGTTGCATGGACTCGTTCATTTTATTGGCGAACTATTCATACACTTACAAGTAGTGATTAGCTTAATTCGGATATGAAAAGAAATATTGAAAATGTTTTTTTCTTTTTTTAGTTGATCGGTTCTGACGGAAATGCTCGGAAGTGCGAGATACTCAGTACGGGTTTGTGTCATTTTCTTGATTTATTACTCGCGCATCCGAACGACGAGAATTTGAAATGCGTCGGCCAAGTTTTAAAAGTAATTTTGACGAAAATAATTTTTTTTTTTGTTTAAATTAGAAATTATTTTGGTTTTTTTGAAAAATTAGTTTACTGGAGCAGTTTTGGAGGACGAATTTCATTCCAAACCTGATCATTGTTTTGAGAAAGTATTAACTAAAGTGAAAGACGTTTCAAATAATACAAACAACAATATTAGCAGGTGAAATTGCGAAAATGTTAAATTCTAATATAATTAATTTAATTAATTGATATTTGATTTAATTTTTAGATACATAAAAGAAATGCTGTCCAAGATAGCTGAATTGCGGTCGTGTAATTGGGGACGTGCTACATCATCGCCCATTTCTAAAGAAGAACCTTTTATCGGAGACTTTTGTTGTGTATGTTTGTATTTACTTAGTTAATTAATTATATTTGTTTTTTATTTAATATTAAATTGAAAAGTATTGTTAATTAAGTTGAATTTACAGGACGATCCAGTACTTTACGGGCCTGACGGCCAACCAATGTCTAGTGAAGAAACACAATTTTTGGAAAGTAATCAGTATTTGTATGATGGCGAAGATGATTACGGGGATTATTCAGACTTTGGGTAATTTTTGTTGAACTTGAATTGAGTTTTTGATGTTTATTTAATTGTATTTATTGAAATGTTTAGACAAGGTGAGGAATGGTCAGCTGGAGACGATCAAATGACAGATGAAATGGCTGCCGCTTTTGAAGAGTTTCTTGCTCAGCAAAGCAACAGTGGGACGAATCCTAAAAAATAAAATAAATGGGAGAAGGAAAAAAAAGGGTTTTATCCATGAAGATATTTTAATTATTGTGTTTGTCGAGATTCATTTTTTTAAATTGGATATTTCTCCTCGTTAATTAATTTAAATTTGTATAGATAATGGAGTCATGAAACTGGCAATAAAAGTTTAAAAGGAAATAAAACCGTTAATTTATATTTTTGTAAAACGGAATTTTCCATTATGGCGGCTGCTTGTTTACGTCGCACTTTTATGCTTGTATGACTACCGATAGATGGCAATAAAATCGAAAATGTTCGCAACTCTAGCGCCCTCGTTTTTTCTAACCGACATGGTGAAGTTTGAAATGTTTTAGTACCGGGTAAAATGACAGGTCGCAACCAATTTTTCTACCGAAATACTCCCAAAAAAAATTAAGCTACTTAAAATTTTGCGCTTAACTTATTATTAATGGCGGCTCCTATAAGCGCAGTTGTGCGTGCAACTACTAGAAAAGGAAAATTACCACCAAGAGCAGCCTTAGTTTTGGTAAATAAAATCTAACGCATTATTTATTTTTAAATTTCATAATAAATTCACAACACTTATCCAATTATAGACACAGGCAGCTGTTGAAAGAGTTAAGATGTTAATGTTAAAGCAACCAGAAACGGTAAATTAATAGCTATACTCAATTTTAATGAATTAAAATCAACTAAAACTGAAATTTCCTTTTTTAGGTTGGTTTACGAGTCAGTGTGAAACAACGAGGATGCAATGGTCTCAGTTATACCTTAGAATACGCCAAAGAAAAAAACAAATTGGACGAGGAAGTCGTTCAAGATGGTAAATAAAACAAAATGATGCAATATTTTAATTCATTATACCACATCTTTATTTATTTAGGTGTACGGATTTTGATTGATAAAAAAGCTCAACTCACTTTACTGGGCACTGAAATGGATTTTATTAAATCGAAGCTATCAAACGAATTTGTTTTCAACAATCCAAACGTTAAAGGAACTTGCGGTTGCGGAGAAAGTTTTACGGTTTAGCAAAATTCGAATAGAACAATGTAAATACATTTTCACGCTGTAGAATTAACACAAAGCAACACGATATAAAGAAAGTATACTTTTCGCATCAATTTATTTCCTTTCTTTCAACTTTGAACTCACTAGCTAGAGCGCTTTAACAGTTCAAGGACAAATTGATAAAAAATAGAAAAATTCTTTCCACATCGATCAGATAGTTAGAACTGTGAAGATTTATTACGTTTCTGCCATTTATTTAACATGTCAGGCGTTAAAGTTACTCTACCAGAGATTAAGAATTTTATATTGCGATGTTTAGAAAAGGTTGGAGCGAAGCATGAACATGCAGAAGCACTTGCTGATGTTCTTTTAGCTGCTGATTACAAGGGACATTATAGTCATGGGCTTAATCGACTTGGTAAGAAAAGAAATTTAAAAAAGAAATGTAAAAAATGAAATGTTTACTAATTTTATTTTATTTTATTTTATTTTATTAATAGAGATGTACATTCGTGATATTGAGCAGAAAACTTGTGCGGTTGATACTGAACCGAAAATTATTAAAGAAACTGTTGCTGTTGCACATGTTGATGGAAATAATTTATTGGGACCAGTTGTAGGAACATTTTGCATGGATTTAGCGATTAAAAAAGCGAAACAAGTTGGAATTGGATGGGTAGTAGCAAAAGGTTGAGTAAAATAAGTTCGATAATTCATTTAAAATGTTTAAGTTAAATTAAAACTTTGATTAGGTTCGAATCATTTCGGTATTGCTGGATGGTACAGTACTAGAGCTGTCGAACAAGGATTTTTAGTAATTAGAAATAAAAATATTTAAAACTTTTTCGAAATTTATCAACTTTTTAGGGAATGGCGTTTACAAATGGTTCGCCACTTATGGTTCCAACTCGTGCTAAACAAGTAAAAAATAACATCTAAATTTATATTTTATTTTATATAATTCTTTTTAAATTAATTATTTTAAAATAATTATTTTTAGCCGACTCTTGGGACGAATCCATTAAGTGTTGCAGCTCCGGCCAAAGATGGCGACAGCTTCATGTTGGATATGGCAACAACAACAGTTGCTTTGGGAAAAGTGATTTAAAAAAATTCAAAACACATTTCACCGATTATTTATTCATATTTATTTATATTTCTACATTTTCATATTTATTTCTAACAGATTGAAGTTCAAAAAAGAAAAGGAGAACCAATTCCAAGTGGTTGGGCAATGGATAAACAAGGCCAAGTAACAACAGATGCTACCATAGCTCAAGCTGCTGCTTCCCTTATGCCGCTAGGTGGCGCAGAAATAAATGGCGGATATAAGGGCTATGGATTATCATTTATGGTGGATATTTTCTGTGGTATTTTATCCGGATCCACCTACGGGCCAAATATTCGTCAGTGGATGAACACTGAGACAGCTGCAGATTTGGTATTTGAAATGATTGAAAATGATTTTGGAAATGATTAAAATGATTTTTATGTTGATTTTATTATTCCAGGGTCAATGTTTCGTTGCAATTGATCCAAATGCTTTTGCTCCTGGTTTTGAGGATCGAATGAGTGATTTATTAAATACTTGTCGTGGTTTATCGCCTGCAGAAAAGGATAAGAAAGTGTTGGTTCCTGGTGATCCAGAAAGGGAAAAGATGAGATTAAATGACGAACAAGGTGGCATAGTTTATCATGTGAATCAAATCAAGTCTTGTGTATGTTGAATTCAGTTTAATGTACTAAAGTGATAAAAGATTTAAGTTTTTATTTTTTTATTTTAGCACGAATTGGCCAAATCAATTGGTGTGGAGCGCATGAAAACTCAACCTGAAATTTAGAATGTCAATTTTTATTATTAAATTGTATTTTTAAACGGAATAAACGTTTTAGTCAGCACATTAAGCGGTTTCAGTTTCGTAAAAGACAGTTTCGCCTTTTCTTAATACTTTACGCTTGTATTAAGCGAACTCTGGTGAGGGTAAATCGCACCAATATAAATGCAGTTTTCCGTTATATTTCTATGATTTCTTCAAAATCCCAACATGTCATTGAAACAAATCGCCATTTCTCAACTGGCAAATTTAATTTCCAGAGTAAGATTAATAGAAAACGTAGAAACAACTTGTCAAATAGCCAAATATATCCGTCAACTACGTGAGTAAACATTCACTTCACTACACTACACTCGTTAACGGACATTTTTTAAATTTTATCTCTTCTCAAGCCATCAACTTAATCGACGATCTATTCACGCATCTCGTAGACACAAGCGACGAATGTTTATCATCAAGCGAAGTCGCCATTTTACTGCACCCAAACAAAACCAAACTCATAATCGACGATTTAGTAAACGCAAACGGAAGTTGTTTCGACGTACAATTCATGCTAAACATCAGTGGATGCAACATGACGGTTTAAAAAAAACATTTCCCCACACACAAACAACATAACTTCATTTAACATGTATTTATTCCAGAATTTAACCGAACTACAGTTACCAGTCGCTTGCAGTTTACCTTCATTTGTCTGCGAACAACTCTGCTCATGCGCAGTTCATCTGCAAACACTAAATCTATACTGCGTACAAATATGCGACGACGCAATGAAATTCATCGCAAATCTGCATCTACAAGAACTCAACCTAAACTACACCATCATTTCCGACCACGGCGCGAACGAATTATGCGCCGCAAATGCGAATATAAAAACCTCGCTACGGATCATGCGCACTTATGGAAGTCGAATGAGCGCACGAGGTCATATTCCTATTTTAGAATCGATGCCAAATTTGGAAGATGTCGATTCGAATTATTCCACACTAACCTTATTAAGTTTATTATCATCAACCTACGGGCAGAGAATTTCTACTTTGGCCTTGCGTCGCCTACGAACGACCCCGATTCGACCGAACATTGTCAAATTACAAGATGTGCAATTCGCCTTCAAAACTTGCCCGAAACTAAAACAAGTGCAACTAGAACGATTAAGTGAACCGCACGAGATTCTAACAACCTTACCTCGACTTGATCATTTGTCACGCTTACAATTATCGTTACAAGATTGCAATTATACGTTTGAACAATTTCTTCCTGTGCTAGCGATGATCAGTGAGAGACTAACCGATCTGAAAATCGAAAATTTCGCATCGAAAAATGAACATTTCGATGCGGGAAGTTTGAAAAAACCGTTAAATTTTCAAATTTTACACAATTTCTCGCTAACTGATCACAAATTGTACCCAATTTGTAATGATTTATTAATTTATCTCTTATCGAACTGTTTTAATTTAAAATGTCTACGATTAACTTGCAGTTCACTAACGGATCAAGTAATCGTTCGGATTTTAGCTTTAAATCCGTTTAACGGTTTAAACTGTTTAAGCCTATCGAATTGTCCGAATATGAGTTTATCGGGCGCGATTGAACTTTTAAAAATCCCTTCGTTAACGATGGTAACTCTGACCGATTCACTTACACGAGAACAACAACAGCAATTATTCGCGCAAGTTGATGTTGATAAATTAAATCTCTTCTGTGCTGATATTAATCTGTATTTTTAAAGAAATAAAAAATAAAAACAACTGTCGTTGAATAAAATTTGAAAGGGAAAATGGCGTCACGCTAGCTCAAACGAAGGAGAAAAGATGGCGCACCTGGTTTAAGACAAGGTCAATGTCCCGACCTGGAAACTAGTGAATTTCAAGGAAAAATAAATGACCATGAAAATAAGAATTATTATTATCACTTTGATCGGATTTAACTGTATGTTGACACTGTAACGGAAAACAACAACAGTAAATCTTTCCTGTTTTCAATCTTTTTCCACACGTCAAATCCGCCATTAAAATTAAAATTAATATTATGCATTAGCATCATTTATTAATAATTATTAGCCATTATGTGAGCAGATGGTGTGCATTTTAATCAACTTTTCATTTATTAAACACATGTTGAATGAATATTGAACATCACGAAAACACACTCGTGTTTTTAGGTGATTCGACGAACGACCTTGAGTTGATGACCCCACCCACGAGGAAACTCCACCCATGTGTAGTTTGCAACAACCCAAACGACTATATATAATATATATAGTGTATATGTTCGCAGGAATTCCTTATTTTTAGTATAAACTTCCGCTTTTTGTTCATTCTGTACCTGAACAAATCTGGTTTTCGTTATTCAACGTATTCGTGTTTAGAAAAATTTAATTATTTCCGTTTTATTATATTTATTTATAAATAAAATAAAAATAAAAAAACATGTTTGCATTATGTGCACATATTTTCTTCTGGTTTTCATTTCGTGAGTATGATGGAATTTGTATTGAATATGACTTTTATTGATACCGTGTGTGAGGTGGTAACCAGCTTGAACATTGTAATCAATCCTTTTGAAATTTTAATTTCAAAATTATTATTTCGAGCGGAAAAAATATGTGAAAAAATTGTTTTGTATTTTTATTATTCAATAGAAAATTGATTTTTATTATTTATAAACATCAACACATTAAAAGTGTAATTTTAGTATCAGGTGTGACGTAGGCGGTTAATCGATTACTTTATTCTGGATCACGTTTTCGTTTTTTTTTTCTTTTAAATTTTATTACAACATGTTTCTTGCTACTTTTAAGTAGCCCTAACATCAATTCTTTTACAAAACCTCATAACGTTCCAGATGATAGCTTAAAGATAAGATTAAAAAAAATAAAGTTGAAAACCTTGAATTTGAAATTTTTTCATTTTTTCCCAAAATGGAGGAAAAAAAATAAAAAAAAAAACAACGAAAAGTGTTTAAACTGACACTTGAGGGTTCGCTACATGCACTTGGCTATTTTTCAAGGTACACGGCTCAACACCCACAAAACAATCACTTTAAACCATTTTACCCTGACATTAAATTCGATTCTATAAAAAGGATGAAAACATTCAACCTCCATTTTCAAAAACAAACACAATTACTTGTCACAATAACTACTCTAAAATGGACTCTTTTTAAATAGCCCAAGTATTCTTATCTTTTATGTCCATGGCCTACATTAAATAAAATTAACTATTTATTTATTTAATATAAAAATTCTGCTATTATTTCACCACTTTTCCGAAACACATGTTTCAAAATGTAACTGAAATTCGCATCGAATTTTGAATTTTGAATTTTTATTTCACTCCTTTCCAGATTTATTCGTAGGTGGCGTGCGAGGCGCATGCGCTCAAGCAGCCGAGTTGAGACCGAGAGAGGGAGGAAGTATCGTAGTGCTTTAGTCGTAGGTTAGATAGTGAACGGTGACCGACTCGACTCGAATCATTCAAGGAGCAAACATGGCGGAGGAAAGCGGAACCGAGCAGTCGCCGTCAAATCACTCCATGCCGCCCAATCAACAACAACAACAAACTCTTGTCCAGAAAGCGATCGAAGAATTCCATACAGGTCGTCATCTTATCGTTAAAAATTTACCTCACGACATTTCATCACAGGTAAGAATTTATTTTAAAAAACAAACAAACCGAAAAAAAGAAAAAAAAATTCAACGGCGCTTCACTGTAACACATTGAAGGAAAACAAATAATTTAAGCTGAATTAGAAAAAAAATATTAATTTTGATTTTAAAAAAAAAAACGGTTATTTCAGCCATTTTCAATTTTCAATGTTAAATCCGTTTCTAATTTTGATTTTAAAAAAAACGGTTATTTCAGCCATTTTCAATTTTCAATGTTAAATCCGTTTCTAATTTTGATTTAAAAAAAACGGTTATTTCAGCCATTTTTATTATTCGAAATAAGAAAAGGAAATGTTTACACATAGACTTAGGGAAGTATAAGATGATGATGATATCGTAACAAGTCATTCACCTTGACTTTGAAGCCGCAGGGAAAGCAACAAAATCTTAACTCACTTTCAACTCTCTCTCTCTATCTACTATCCATATAATACCCATTGTCTCATGCGGCCAATGACTTATCCAACTAGGAACCAGATGACGTAATCCACGCCTCACTTAATCTTCCCATATCGATCGGTAATCAAACATTAACTCTATAAAAATCTTTCCCATTTCCGTTCGTCTCTTCAATACTTAAAAACCCACATCCGGCAACATAAATTTAATGGGAGCTCAACTCACGGGGTCTTAAATTATTAATTTTTTGAAAATAAACAGGTGAGTTTGGGGTCTAAAACACTGAAAATTGAAAAGAAATCAACTCATGGGTTTTTAACTTACGGGTTTTTAACTCATGGGGTCTTAAATTATTTTTTTTTTTAAGAAACGGGTAAATTTGGGATCTAAAATCACAGAAAATTAAAAAAATTTTCTCGTGGGTTTTTAACTCATGGGTTTTTAACTTACGGGTTTTTAACACGAGTCCGAAATTATTTATTTAAGAAACGAGTGAGTTTGGGGTCTAAAAACACTGAAAATTGGGAAAAATCAACTCATGGGTTTTTAACTCACGGGTTCTTAACTCAAGGGTTCTTAACTCGTGGCTCTTAAATAATTTTCTAAAGCAGCAGGTGAGTGGGGAGAAGAGGGGGTCGACGAACATTACGAATTGATAAAAGTCGATGAAACAGATGGTCAAGTCAAACTCATGGACCCTGGAGGGACGCGGTGTTTGTTTGCACAGCACTCCATTTATTCGTTTTAATCTCGGTTGACTGGTGGGCTTTTTCTCAATTTGCAGTAACCATAGCAACCGTGTCCCCGAAATTATCTCTTATTTTAATGAGATTTCGGTTCAAATTTCAAATTGTTATTTTTTTTTTACTTTCTCAAGTCTCCCGAGAGACGGGTGTCTGATGCGTCGCGCCCTTTTCTCGTCTTATCGCAATTTTGCGATCACGTTGCGACAACGTGACGTTTGACGCCATTTTTTTCTTGCTTATATGTGCGTGCTCGACTTAATTACAAAACGCAACACGCCCGCCATTGCCTCATCTTCCTCCGAGGCCGAAAATGCAAATTTTTGTTCATTTCCAGCGAGGATTTTGTCAAAACAGACGCCAAGGTGACCGAGACGCGCGCGTTGATGGGTGTGTCACGGCGAATCCCTTATAAGTCTCGTTGTATCACATGTTAAGGACGCAGTTTTGATTAAACCTTGAAAATAATCAAATGAAATCAATCAAGTTGAAAATTATTCAAATTTATATCAAATTTGCATAAATAAATGGATTTTTTGAAAAATTTAAAAAATTGTACAAAATTTCAACTTTAAATGATAGAAATTGTTAGATAAAAATGATACAACATTTTATTTACATTTTTTTCTTTTTGTTTGCTTCAGGAAGTGCGTGTAGCGTTAGAGGAACGCGGCGTTAGCATTCGTGAGCTAGAACTCAATAACTTTACCCACACAGGTGAGTGCGAATAATTCAAATGTATAAAGATTTTTTTTCTTTTATTTTCTCTTTTCTTTCATCACTGACCTCCGAAATGCCACCAGCCAAAAATGCAGTTGATTTGCATATTAAACATTCTATTTTAAATCTGTTGAGTTAATAAAAAGAAAATTCAATTGCTTAATTACACTATAAGTAATTCCAATCGATTTTTTTCCTCTTTATTAAATAACTCAATCAATCATTAAAATCAATTTTGAAAAAAAAAT
>JAQFZN010001824.1:0-13805 GCA_034687075.1 Geophilus carpophagus
AGTTTTAAAGTTACTAAATCTTCCCACTTGTTCAATTAATAAATTTATCATAATGCATGTCATCTAGAAATGCAATACAATAAATTTTTCAAGTCTTTACCTCTTTGTAATGCCATGTTGATACTGCATTTAACAGAGTGTATTGACATACGATTCACACACCACCAGAAAACAGATAGCATTATTGCTGAGTTGAAAGAAAACAATTTAAATTTAAATGTAAATTTAAGCAATGGCAGTTAGAATAAAAATAATCCCATTGCAGTAAAGGAATTCGAAATTTACCAATCTACCACACATTCTCATTATACTAGCACAAAACTGCAATTAAAGTCAAAACAAAAGCTATTATCGTAAACTCGCTCAAACAAAAACATCAACAAATCCGGTTTATTATTGTAAATTTTTTAAAAGATTGAAAATTTTCCATTTTATATTATAGAATAAACAAATTAATTTAATTTGAATTGAATTGGTTGTTAAAGAAATGCTTTTCTTTTCTTTGTTTATTTTATTTAATCCAATGCTTATGAGATTTGGTTATATAAACTTGATAAATTAAAAACAAACTTAAAAAATAATAAAAATCTTTGATTAATAAATTACGAATACAATTTATATAAATAAAAAAAAACTGTGTAATGGGAGAGAAATTGAAAGTAAACATACGATACTTTTTTTACTCACAAAAGTGATCTTGAGTTTACATTTTATTTCAGTTTTGCGTCATCATTAAAGAGAGCCGAACGTTTAAATATCATTGTTTTTCAGTATCACTGCATAAAATAGAAAAATTAGAATAAATTCCCGGGGAGGTGTATACCTCCCCGGGAATTTATTATTTTGTTAGCAGTTACTGTATCATTATAGTGATACAGTAACTGCTAACAAAATGCAAGATAAGATCAAATTTAAATTGCACGCATAAAATTTATTTGCTCTTATGTAAGTGAAAAACATCCCCTTGCAGCAACAAGCCACGACAACAGTCATGTTCATGTAAAATTCAAAAGATTTTTTTCCTATAGCAGAAGATTTGGGTTGTATAAATACTTAATCACTTGAATATTCCGAGAAAACTTCAGATTTGAATGCACAAACCTGACACGTGTACTCACTTCAGCAGCAGTTCTTGACAAAGAGCAAAATTCAATGTATATAAATTCTAACGGTTTTCAATTAGATCGTATTATTGCGCATGTTGTGGACAACAAATTACAAAATAACATAAAGTAAAATATTTCGCGTGCAGAAATTTGAACACAATTGAAATTCTTCAGATCTCCAAAGTGCATTGCCTTATATTATACGGGTAAATGCCATTTCTATTAGCTAAAAACCCATGAGAAATATTATGATAAAGCATACAGAGACATTTATTGCACTGAATTGCAAGAACATTTTAGTGTTTTTCATAATTATATCTACTTTTCTTATTGACCTTGGCCTTCTCTCAGTTGGATCCACATCATACTTCAATTAACAAAGGCAGTAATGGAGCAATGACTTAAACCACCACATAAAATGGTAGTGGAAGCAAATGGAGCTGAGGTTTCATGGCACTTTAACGTGTGTGCGACTGTTGGCTTAATACCATACTCTAGCTAGAAACTGTGCCAGTACTATTTGTTCCTGTTATCTAACCAACACAAGCTGTAATAAAAAATATATATATTAAAAAAGATTAAAAAAATATGGTAAATTTTTACAAATAGTAAATTTAATTAAAAAATTTAAATTGTGAAAATTTTCTTATCTATATTAACATATGTTTATAAATGCAGATTCTGATTTTTTATTTTTGCATGAAAAACCTTTATTTAGTAATATTATTAGAAATAGCATGTTAGTACATAACCCGTAAAATGATTACCTATAATGGATGCAATTTTATGCTATTTTCTTTTTATTCCTTCATGCATTGCAAAATAACTCAATCTAAAAATAAAAATAATTTTTTTAAATTAAATTAAAAAATTGAAATAAATATATACATTACAAAACAAAGCATATTATTATATTAAAGTAGTAGTATACTGTATATTTTGCCATTTCTAACTTTAGTCATAAATTAAAAATTATTGTAATTATTAATTGCATCAATACAAAACCACTCAAAATGCCCAGATTACTTTATGCCATGACCATTCATTTGTCCAATAAATTTATGGCTTTCATCTAGTAGTTTGCAAGCCTATAATAAACCCTTTTCCGCCCATCATTAATTTAAAATTCTTCACAAACATTCTAAAAGAAACAAATTTCAAGTAATTTGTCTGCACATCTTCTTAGATTATAGTGATTAGTGATGCACTGTTTTTCTCTTCTCTAATTGTCGTGGTCATTCGCTCGTGACGTCAAGCAATTTGCATCGTCATATAAATGTGGCATTTTTGGAAAGAGCTGGCATGTGACATATCAACTGATGTTAAAAATAGGGACTTCAATTAAACTAACGATCGTTTAATGGTTTAGAAATTTTCTTACGACTAATCAAAACACCTACTCTCTGAGTTAGCTGCGCATTGAGTCACATTAAAATTCCTTCTACGCCACACAAACCCACACATGTGTTTAATAGTGAAATAAAAATTAATTAAAGTATTTTTAGTTAAAAGTTTGACTTTTTTTCCCAATTTCGTTCTCTGCTGCATTTCGTTATTAAAAATTCAGTGTAAAAATTGAATAAAATTCAAACTTTGTAAATATTGTTAATTATTTTTAAAGAAAAATCTTATCAATTAATTAATACAATTATTAAATCAATAAAATAAAATTATATATTAAAATATATTTTCAAATTAAATCTAGCTTTCATCAATCTATTTAGACAAAGTCGTAACCTAGCGGGATGCTGAGAAAACAAAACCTTTCATATTTTACCACTAGATGTCACAACCAATCCCACTCTTATCCCAAACCGAGTACGTGCTTACAGTAGCAAACTGTCTGACGCAATGAAACAGATTTCCCATCTCACATTTCTTCATTCATTTCAAACTAAATATTACACATCCTATTCCATTTTCATCTCTGTAACTACTGAACCTTACAAAAGCAATACAATTATTTTTATATAAATATTAAAAAATTTCAGTATTTGCTCAACTGTGATCTATTCTTAGTAACCCACTCCATCATATTATCATTTCCTCTTTGAAATGCGATCTTCTCACTTTATCTCCAGAAACTCAAACTGCTGTTTATCAACAACTCGAAAAAACCACGGGGGTTCTGCTTGTGCCAAATCACGAGCAGAAATTAATCTGTTAGTGACGTCAATAAACCGTCACGTCATCCGTCAAAGTCTGAACCTCTTTATATTGCTATATTCTCTTTTGGCATATATTAAATACCATACACGTGCATCTAATTAAAGTATGCATATTTTCAATTATGCACATTTATAAGCAATCTAAACAAAATAATTTGAAATATTTTCTAATTACATCAATATTAAATGTTAACTTAATTACAATTCATTATGTAACTGCAATTCTGAGAAATAATTTAGCCTAATGTGCCTAGATTAACATGGGAAAGGGCATCACCGAAGTACAGCAGTACATTATTCTCTTGAAATTTTCCCATGTTATCCTATGGTCTTAGACTTGATTCTAGCTAAAGTGCTTTAAAAGTATGCATTAACAAGCTTAACTTTAAAGATTCTATTTTAAACGAAAATAAAGTTGTTGTATACCATTTAATTTTTCTCTCTTAATGAACGTTTCTTAATTAATTTAATTTAATTAAACCAAACCACTAACATTCAGGTGCAAAAGCTAATTCATCACCTTCCAAATTAAACCTTTACTTGGGTCAACTTCTCCTAGGAACATATTCTTGGAAATTTGATCTTGCACTAAGCTCATCTTCCAATAACCCAGGGGCGACCTGATGCTAAAAATAGCTCTGACGTCAGCCAATAAAGCTGTCGGCAGGAGAGGAAAGGAGACGGTTGCGAAAGCCAAACAATTGACGTCGCAACGACTGCTCAATATTAGAAATTGATCGCACATACTGTAATAACTTGACATTTAAAACTCATACATAATTATACAACCAAAGTATACTTAACATAAAAATTAATTTGCACGCATAAACATTTTTTAAAATGTAATAGATACGAATTTAATGATGCATATAATTACACCGTACCTATGTCTGTGCAAAGTTAATCACTTGCGCAAACAAATTATCTAAAATAAGCATCAAGTATTATTTATACCTATCTTTCTGAAAACCAATTGACTCACCCTTTTACTAAAACCTTTACGGGGAAAACGTAATTTCACTCTCAATTCTATCATCAGTCGTTGACGCTTAATTGCTACTGTTTCTTTTATTATCTCCGTCTCAAATTTATTTATTTATTTTTTATTTTCAACAGAATCTTGAATCATCAGATACAAACCTTTAAATGCATGATCAACCAGTCGCCAGCTTCAATTTTACCATCCTCTGCCGACGCTTCACCATGAAACAACAACAACAACCTATCTACCAACAAGACCATCTGATCGCTATACATGAGACAATTGATGCCAACGGTGACCAAAGCAATGAAAGCAGTCCTAGTTGGGCATCCAGTAGTGCGAGTACTACCCCAAATTACACGACCGATAAAATCGCGTTTGAATTCAGTACTAAGTGTAACTTGAGTGTGGACAGTTTGCTCTCTCCAAACCTGCCATTATATAGAGGACCAATAGCTAATAGTCACAGTTCGGACAGAATATCAACATTAGAAAGCGGCCCTTCAAGTCCTGACCCCAGAGTTGTTCTAGGAGGAACTAATACG
Source organism: Geophilus carpophagus (assembly GCA_034687075.1). Lineage (NCBI taxonomy): Eukaryota > Metazoa > Arthropoda > Chilopoda > Geophilomorpha > Geophilidae > Geophilus > Geophilus carpophagus. Next base: position 4,802 of record JAQFZN010001824.1, read on the forward strand.
GTCAACTCGGCCTCGAATATCTTCGGCTTTCATTTTCTCAGTGACCGTATGAAGAATAAAAGATGTTCTGTAAATGGAGAGACTGCCAAAACTAATCGACAGTTTTTCCCATCTGCAAGACATGAAGCATCAACTGCTACCAGCAATGGTGTCAAGGGCCGAAGTAGGTTGTCTCGTCTTCTTCGACGTACCCAGTCTGCCGGTTGCTCCAAGGACGTGCCTGCCCACGCGCTTTTCCTTCGAGAAAAACAGGTAAGCTGACGTTCTCGTAATTTGAAAAAAATATATTGCAAATTCCCTAACGACATGTTTAGATTTCATTTCATTTTATTTGTCAATATTCTTTTGATAAACTCGAGCTTGTAAGAACCAATTCATATGGCAATAACTTCTTTTGAATGGGGAAAAAAGGAGAATATGACGCATGGAGATTGCGTTATGATTGTCGTAGATTTGAAAAGTGTTAGGTTTATTTGCTGTTGCAAGTATTATTTTCTTCCAATTTTCTTATTGGGTTTATGTACATGACCGGATGTAATTATCAAATAAAGCCTTAGGTAGAAGATCAAAGGTTTATTTCGATGTTGTTGACCCCAGTAATAACAATAAGCAATTAAGCAGAAATTTTGAAACCAGTTTTAAAAAAGGATTTTAAGGTTTCCATTTATTTTTCAACGATTCAATTAATTCTCCTAAACAACAATTTTTATTTTTGTTTTCATGTTTAATTTGTTTTCAAAATACCTTTTCTAAGTTTAAACTTATTGTGCAAACAAAAAAGAACGGAGAGTATTTATCTTGAAAAAACAGGATTATCTTCACTGCACTCATTTTCATTAGTTGCTCTTTTTCCCGATAGAGGTGGGCGCTGTTCCGTGTGAGAGATGGTGCGTTGAAAATTGAAAAGCAAATTAAGCGTAAGATTAATCCTCCCCGTAAACACAATTCATAAACAAACGGATTACGAAGGGCCAAATAAAAGCAGTAGCGAAAACATTGTGTAGCATCCAATAAATGACCTTAAGTAAAGATCAATTTCGCTTCTAAAAATAGAAATGGAGGTCATTGCATGATTTTAATACACGTACCTATTTTTTTCCCTCTTTTTTTCAATACTGAGGTCAATATGATTTAAATTTGTTGTACTTTATTTAGTATTTTATTTTTACATTAGCCTTTCATTTTTAATTTTCCGCCAGTGACTTTGCTCAATAATCGAAAAATCAGATTACAAATAACAAAAAATAAAATCCAAACAAAATTGGAAAAAATAAAAATAAAAATGTATCTATAACATGTTACAATCAGATCTAATCTAATCATGTTCAAAGCTTAAATGCTATCATGAGATAAGGCAAATAACATACCTAATATAGTAATATGTTATAATAAATAGCTCGTACTTTATACAGTAAATTCATTAAATTCTAATCGACGTGTTATACATCACGTAGTCACACGTGATGACTCATTTACAACGTGAATTTTTTCCTCAAAAAGTAAACAAACTTCCCCATGCAATTCAAGAGATCTAAACAACTATGTTAACTAACTATAGACTTTGATCTTATTCCAAATTACCATCAGATAACTCTTAAGGATTTAAATGTTAACCCTGAACGGATTATGTAAACTGCAATGTTGATATAATATTTAAATTTAGTTGTGTAATTGTGAGTAGATAATACAGTTAACTTAATACTTCAATTCTATTAAAAATAAGTTATTTCAAGTTATATTCTGAGAAAATATTGATATTACTATAATTTTTAAATCTATTTTATTCAAATAATCGAGTACTTTGAATAACTACAATTTGCAAAAAATACTTTAATTTGATTCGTATTTTGTTTTTAATAGCAATCATTCATTATAATTGAGCAATTGATAAGTAAAGTTTCTTTAAAAACCATTACAAATTGTAATTTGCAGTTTAATTTTAACAAAATAACTGCTATTAGTACGTAATAATAATAAATTAAAACTATAAATAACTGAAAAAAAAATCCTTTTTTGAATATCATCTTTGCCTGTTGGACAAGTAAGAGTATATATTTAACTCTGCGGAGGAAGACATCCTGGTGACAGTTGGATTACTTTTTTAACAATTGTAATACCAACATTTTCTCTCTTCTATACACCTAGGAAACACATCCGAGAGAAATAAAGTTGCTATCCAGGTCAAAAGACCATTAAAGTGACAGTTAAGTTCACATAGATAAGATAAACAGCTTCACTTTGTCTACTAGAATAATTAGTGAGCTGAATGAAAGATGAAAACTGATGATACAATTAAGATGCTAGTGCGCAGGTGTGAGAATTTCAAATGAGTTTGCCGTGTTCCAAAAAACGCTTTTCACTTAGACCCATACTAAGTAGCTGCATAAATTGATCAAAAGGAAAAATTAAAGGGTCGTCTACCTTTATCGACAAAAAAAAACCGTTAAACTTTTTTATTTACACAAACTTCACTTAATTTAAATTCTATTCAGTGCCAATCCTGTCTCCGTAGATATAGCTTTTACTTTCATAATAAATTCACGCTGCCAACACTAAGCATAAGTAGATAAAAGAAACTATACGGTGTAATATATTATACCACACTATATACACAACGAAATACTCAATAGTAATCTATTAGGTTCATCTCCCTGCAAATAAAAACAAAAACACAACCGCCATTATTTATATATCTGTATTTACACTTCACTAAATCATTCTTAAAACACCTTTCAGCATTGAAAAAAAGAAAAAGTCCCATTACCCAAACACATCAATCAACCTAAAACACTTGTGAGTCTCATTTTTACACTTCCGGAACACGAACTTTTTCCCATTCGATACGCATCAACCCAGAGCTACTTTATTTATAGTCTTAACCACACTACCCAATGAATGAGACGAAGACATTGAAGTAAGAACCGCCAAATAACTTTGTTTGTCTCGTTTCTCCGTTTCCTTTCTTTTATTCCAGCTATTCGCTCAGGTCGTTGAACTCTCACGAGTGCACCTGAGCGAAATTCCGTAACAACCACATAATAAATATCATGCTGTTTTCACATTAAACAACATATTTTATTTTTAAAGTGTCGAAAACTTGCTTTATAAAATTACATATTTATAACTTCTTTCATTTATTATTTATACGTAAACAAAAACAAGCAAAAATAGAAAAAAAAAAAAACAGAAAAACAAGCGTTACGGTAATTAAACCTTTGCCATTAATTATAAATTAACTTGGTTGATTCATCTCATATTCTTAAAATAGGTTCATTAACCGCTTCATAATAATTTAAAAAGATAAGATTTTTCATTTTAATGCTAACTAGAGATAGTTACTATAGTAACCCGCTCTCGTCACACTGAATGCGGAGCAAAGACCTGAAAGGAAAGAACGAGGATTTTCTTTGATGTAAACTTGAGGACACAAAGAAATAGAAGCACCTCTTCATCTATGATACCTTTCATAGTATCGCGGTCACGTTTTCACTCCCATGTGACTATTGAACTTGTTTGGACAACAGGAAATCCAATTGACCAACGTCCTTTCAGTGGCATGGGGTCATTGTCACGTGCTTTTTTCATTTTAACAGCACGTGTTTTCTTTAATTAATTAACAAGAGCATTTTCTTGTGTAATTCTCCTCTTATTTAATTTTTACCACACTAGAAAATTGAGAGGATTTGCTCTCTTAACCTTTTGAACCAATAAGTAGAAACACAGTAAACAGACCTTCAATTAAGTTTGTGTCTGCTAATATACTTTCAGTGCAAGAGGGGAGATTAGTATTGACTGTGAGCCAATTTGTGAGATTTCTCCTATTAGAATTTCTACTATCTCTATCTAGCACTGCAGGCTGAGATTTTTATCTTGTAAACAAACCGCTAGATCAAAGACTCGAAACAAGGTCATTGTAAGCTCATCAGAAATGTTTATTTATTAATAGGTATCTAGAAAATTTGTTTACGCAAATTTAGACACTTTTAAAAGAAATATGCCATGTTGCAGGTCTTCTTGTACACATAGAATTATTCAGTAGTATACTTCTTACTCAGGAAAAATTACGTTCATTTAATTTTATTCTAGCGGTCGTCAGATGTCTCATTTTGAGTCACTTTCACATGCCTTGAATAAAACATTAGTCTCAGTCCTTACGACGAGGGAGACAATTTCCGACAGGATATTTTATTGAGAGATGCCTTATTGCGAGTCAGGTGGTCTATCAATAGAAATGGCTTAAATCTTTAGAAAAAAAAAATATATTCTAGAATATTCTAGTCTAGAGTTGTAACTTAGTATTAAACTATCTTTGGAAATCATTATTTTAGGAGTTTTATTGAATTATTTATATTGAAAAACGTAATTTAGATAATTATAAAAATATATATATTTATTTATCTACATTACTGTAATTGCATTGAATGATTTCCTAAATTAGAATATTCACTGGGAAATTCGATATTTTTATTTTTTTGCAATTTAAAAAAAATCAAATGTCAAATACGACAAAAATATTCAGCAATTCCATAGTTTGATTTTATGCTTAGGTTTGAAATTTAGCATTTTGTTTACACCCAAATCTCAGTGTGGACTAAGGTTAAGGTTCGTATAAAATGACTATTTGCGCACAAGCAAAGAGAAGTGTCCATGGAAACTACATCAACAAGGTCAATCCCAGAACTTTTCACGAATAAATTTCGTTAAAATCATAGATTTAAAATTACATTTATTTCTAGTTAAAATACAGTGTTTATTTTATAGAAAAAATCCATAACTTCTGTTTATCAACTTGTAACTCTTTCTCAACAAACAACAACATAATAGTAACAATATAATAGTTACGACTTCTTCCAGCAGATGTCTGCTTAAAAAATATTAAAAGTTTTCACATATAATATGAGGCCACAACTATTATTAGACCGAGCTAAACAATTTCAGTGGCAATTTTCTGACTGTTGACCCTTTATTTTACGTCCAATAAAACATGCTTACAACATCATATGACTTGAAATATTTTTATGCATCAATTTATGGTAAACAACTTTTAGTACGAATTTTTAACATTTAATCTCACAAATTTAACATCAATATGCATTCAAATAGCAAATTGCATATAAAAATAAGAAAACATTATCCACGCACGTGTACACCACTGTAATCTTGACTTTCTATTCAATCCCATGACAATACAACATCTCAATCTTATCATGGGTAAAATCCGAGTTTGAACACGAAAAAAGTGTGCATGTTGCGCGAACTTCACATTCCCAAGACATCCACCCACTACCCATTCAGTTACCATGACATCACCTTGTTAACCCATTACTATGCCAACGCATTTCAAATCTAATGAATTTATTAAATTGGCGCAAATTCTACCACACATAAATTAGGTCTGTGTGTGCATAAGAGGAAGAATAGACAAAAAAAATATTCTAAATCGGGCTAGACTGCTTGGAGTTTGGGCCTCAAAGCGTCCAAAGGTTGGTCTCCTTCGAAATGGGCCCACATATCTGTCATCACAATCTCTTTTCTTTTCTAAGCCTTTGCCACATCTGGATTCGCTCTTGGATTTCTAAGATTTGAGAATTTTTCGTTTCTTTGCCAATGTCTCGATGACCTGTAAATGTTCGCACTTTTGCTCACACTTTTCCACGTGCTCATCAGGCGTTGTAAATGACATTTCTCGCACTTTCTCTCGGTGGACCAGCCGTTCCCATTTATGGTTACATAAGTTGAAATTATGTCAGTAGATGACATTCCATTTACACGTGCCAAAGTTATACTTCAACAGCTAAATTCAATTTTTTTTTATCCCTTTTATCTTACCTTTTTTATGCAAAGTAAAGGTCTTCGTAATTTTTAAGGTTAAGTTTCTGACGTAAGTTTATCTCGAGTTGTTAATGAGTCTATTTATTCTTAAAGTGGTGTTGCTGGTAAAATTATACTGGAAAATTAAAACCTATTGTGTGTGTAGTGACGTGTCTGTGGTTTAGCTTTAAGCATTAGTCAATTAAACATTGTACACTAAATTAAAGTGTAAAACAAGTAATGATCACAGCTTTAAACCTTATTTATGTTTGCAATGAAAAAATATTTGCTATCACAACAAAGTCGAAAGCTTTGTCACTAATAAATTCTAACTAATTTAAAACAGGAGCACTTTTATCTAACCAAAATACTAGGAAAATTGTTTTATATGGTAATGAATGGTTGCATAATTTTATTAAATTTTGTTAAAAGAAACTACTTTAAGAATAATGTTTTTCTGTATAACGGTATAATAATATTTTTAAAAAGTTGAAAAAATGATTTCGAATTTGATCAAATTTATCGTGTGAGCATGTCTTGAATGCATATTACTCAATTTTCCCATAAAAAAATCGTAGTGTGCACAGAAAGGTAGCAAGAGACTAATTATTATTGCATCCTAACGACATTTTTTAAATGCTGCTTCAGTAAAAAAAAAAAATTATGATTTTGAATTTGTCGAATTTAGTCTGCTTTAGATATAAATTATAAATTATAATTTTGATGTGATGTGATGTTATAAGTTATAATATCACATCAAAATTAACTTACGCGCAAAAAAATATAAGAGATTAATGTTTAATCTTAATGTGCTGCACAAACTCATCCTAACCAAACAGATGGAATGACTTAACAACATTGGGTGCATTCAATTTGGTTAAGCAAAACTTAAATTTTGCTTAAATAACTTTAACATTTTTTTAATAATCTTAATTTAAATTTCATAATAATTTAAATATACTAATTTGTTTTTGCTCAAATATGGTTTCTCTGCTTGGTAGAGAGCAATACCAAGTTCTAGGTACCAATCTAATTCGTTTCTTAGCCAACCATTTTGTTGTTAACTCAAATTATGAATTGCTCTGCTCAAGCATATGATCAAGCATGCATGATCACATCAGTTTGTCTTAACAATAGCTTTAAACAAATAAGTGAGAAAATGTGTTGCAAAAATTTAAATCGAACTTACTTTAAGCAAAATATGAAGCAAAAACGTCATATCCTGTTACAATCTAAATTTTATGCAATTTGGCTTAATCAAATTGAACAAACCTAGTATCTAAACGCAATAATTAAATAAACTTAAATCTTTAAAAAATATTATATGCAGTTTAGAGATGTAATCAAGCGAGCAATAAATCCACAAATAGATATTGCGAAAAGACCAAAGATGTCAAAGGAGATTAGTAGTGTATTCCTTAGAGCATATAGCAATTTTTTTGGTGTAATTGTAATATCGTTTGAAAACATCCGTTGCAGAATAATATATAAAAAACACATTCTAGTAAATATTTAATTTCTTTCCAACTGATAAATGCCTAACATTTAACTCGCATGGAAATTAATGACTACCACTAATTACTAGAACAGCTCTCTGGACAACGGGATTAATCCTGCAACGCGGAAATGCCATGGCTAAACATGACTAATGGAAATTGAAGATGTAATATCAAGTAAAAGTGCACTTAGAAAGACAAAATTAAAACCTGACAATGCGCTCATCACTTCCGGTAACGACAATGAGCTCGTGTTAAATCATAAACAAACCCTTGTTATAAAGGTATGATTAGTGAAAATATTATAGCATACTAAGCTGCAGTAATGACAATGTTGACATCGGTGCATAATTACCATAATTCCACAGCTCTACAACTTTATCCATTGAATCTCAATTGAGTTTCCAGGTTCAATGACCTGGTACTTTGTTCTAATGTTACAATTATGCAAAATTTAAACTTATTAAGAAAAGGCTTCCTTCTTCCAGTCTAATTACCAAGCATGTAATTGAAATTGCTAAAGAAACAGGTGAAATTACACAAACTATCTTAATTTCATTCAAAACTAACCAAATTAATCAGCTTTATTGGAATGTAAATTAAGTTTTTAGTTGAGTGACAAAATATAATTTCTTTGTAAACAAGTCACTGACGTCAATGAAAAATCTCTTTAAAATTTATTGTCGATATTACTCATCATCATGTCGAAACCAAACCACTATTTTAAAACAAAAACAATTGTAAGAAACATAACTTCAAAATTTTATCCTTATCTATTTTTACTCTATTTTACAACTCATAAATAAAACAAACAAAAAAGTATACTTCCGTTTTGCGGAAGTGCAAATATCAGTTTCAAACCCGGCACTAGGTCACCCATCTAAAATTACGTAATATGAAAAAAACCGACATTTTGTCTCATTATAACGTTTTTCTAATCCCACATTTTTCTGTGAAAAACTCACAATCTAGAAAATTAGCTATTTCCATTAGCTAAAACTAAAACTTTACAACCCACCTTTTCCGTTTCCCCTACCAGCATCAGTAAAGTAGTAACCATGAGCAACACCCAATGAGATAACAGCGTGCCCAGCTTCTAAAGAGCATATAAACGATCCTTTTTCTGACTTACTTCACATGCTTCTTTATCAACCAACGATCCACATCACCTCTTAGCGATCAGTTTTTACTTTTAGATGATAAATCCTCTTTCTGCAATGTTGCACTGCATCGTAATGGTAAGTGTACACTTCCGGTTAATTTAATTGCCGCTTCTTGTGTGTTAAAAGTATGAATTATAGATGTATTCATTGGGTTTTATCTGTTTGCTTACCCCTTTGGCTACGAGCCATATCATATTCACTAAAATAGTAGACGACTAATTCAGCAGACTTGATTTTTATATTTTTTTATGAGATATAAATAGATGTAAATAAATAATTCATTCGTTTGTATTAAATAATATAGGGTAAGAGTGATAAATATGTTAAAAGTATCGGTAGATTTTTTTTAAATTTAGTTAGTAATTAAAATATGTGATGCAGGAAAGCAATGGCGGAACTTTTTTAAGTTTGAATTTTATTAATTAAAATTATAAATTAAAATTTTACCAAACTTTGGAAGCATAAATTATTTTATTTTGTTTTTTAAAATTATGATTTCTTAATTTTATTCAATATTTATCAAAATTATAAATA
>JAQFZN010001825.1:0-13803 GCA_034687075.1 Geophilus carpophagus
CTTTATTTATTAGTGCCTGCCTCTTACCTTACTTGACATACCCAAATATGCCTGGTAAGCCTAATGGCAGTCATAATGATCACAGCCACTTCTTTACTTGGTATTTTCAAAAGATGCATATTTACATAAGTTGCAATTATTTAACTATGGATCTATATTACCATTCACTTAAATTACTCAGAGCGATGTAAGTTTAGAAGAGATTAAGACATAGCGAATCAGCTTCTAATATTTGAGTTATCATCCATATTAATAACAAAATTTTTTTTTTTTTTTCAAGTAGGAGAGTTTTCATTAAAGTGTTTTCTAAAATCTTTTGTATATTTTATTTTAGGATCTTCTGCATGGCCTCGATGGCCCGTTGCTATTTTGTGTCTGCACGAGTATGGCATCATTCTGGATTCTCATGCGAGAAATCCTAACAAATCTCGGTTGTGTCTAAAAAGTAAAAACTGTTTTTCCCGATTTATTTTGAATCTTTTGGAATGGAACTAGTCCATCCCAAATTCATGTCATCTTTCGATCACTCACCTTTTTGAAGGTGGAAGATATGAAGGCCTTTTGGACACATGCCCTGAAGCAGTCACATGACCTAGATCAACCACTAAGAGGTCAACCAGGAGCCACGGACCTCCCAGTCACGCATCACCTCAATCTTTTGAACCCCATGCTAAGGCACAGCCAGTCCAGAGCCTGATACAGTCTAGAGAACATCTCTTGTCTGTGGTCTGACCAGTGATTGAGATGCAAGTAGCACAGGAAAGATGAGTCTCACCTGGCTGGCTTTGCTGCCAATGCAGCGTACTCATTTGGGTCTTCTCAATGAGTCCCCTCATGGCACTTAACTTGTTTTAACTCCATGGCTGGGAGCTATGAAATAGCTTTTACTTTCCCATGATTACACCAATCAAATGGCGAGTCATGGATCTAGGACTTGGGATTGTGCTGACTTAGTCAGTGGCATGATAGTGTGGGTCGAGAGGTCCGTGTAGGATCCTCCTTGATGGTATAGAATAAAAAACATTTCTTAAACTTGACATACACTTAAGTGTCACTTGATTCGTGTCTGCCCCTTTTTTCCACTTGACATGCTCGAAACATGTCAAATGGTCCGAAAGGCAGTCACACATTAGTGGATTTTAGTTACGGAGATACAATAGCATGACTTCAGATTAAAGTTATGACTAATTTTAATATTTTGATTTTAAGCAATTTTAGAGAAACTGCTCAACTGAAGTGTATCTCAGTCAATGTAAGTTTTGATTAAAATGCGAAAATTACTAGTCCCTAGGGACCACCATGTGGCGATACGGCAGGCAAGGAAAGGTGCAGACCAATGATCGCAAAACTGAAAAAAGTTGAATAATAAATCCCCAAAATTCTCCCATGTAAATTTAATTTCTCGCATTTTGCCCACACATGCTGATTTTAATTTAGCCATTTGATATTTATCGGTGGCCATTACAACTTTCGTTAAATCAGATAAACTTGGTATTGAAAGTTCTCCTTTGTAACTGAATCTGTCAAATAAATAAAACATTTATAATTTTGATCATGGTAAAGTTTTACTCAGAGCCGGCCTGAAAATTGTAGAACCAGGTGCAACGTTGTGACCACTTATCGCAGTCTTGCCTGGTTTTCCCAGCATAAAATCGCAGGCTGCGCAGGCGCATGTCGCGGATCCGGGGGGCTAGTAGCAACCTCTATTTTTTTTTAGGCAACAGGATCTTTTTTTTTATATAGCACACACGTTGCTTCTTTTTCAAATTTCATTCTTTATTATAATTAAATTTTACATTCAAAAATGTGTCTTGTTTGTTTTTTTTTGTTTGTGTTGTGCATGCCACGCCAAACCACGTGTCAATCAGACAGAATTTGACTGAGGTCACAGGTCAGGATGACTCAAACCCCCTTGATTGGTGCAGGACACCAATCAACATTGATAAACATTGGATTGGGTTGGAGTTGGGTGGATTGGGGAATTTATTTTATATCATCATTTTTAATTATTTATAAATTCATATACAAAAGTCGCAATAAATCCTGGAAATCGCATGAATATTTTAAAAAATCGCGCTAAAAGTCGCGAGTGCGGATTCTCAATTTAAATTCGCAAATTCGCCACCGGTGTCGCGAGATCCGCGATAAATCGCGGCATCTGGCAACACTGACTTATCGTACCACCAGTACGAAGAGGATCACGGGGATAGAGAGAGACCCTAAGGCTAGGAGTCCCTGTCCAATCAGGATCCCTCTCTGTTTGGACACCTCCTCCTAGATGCAACACCTGCAACAATATAGCAGTCTTGTCTTGCCCTTTACCAGAGAGACACCCCATCTGCGTTCCCTCCTGGAACAATTGATGGACCTCCCTCGGGCAGACAGCTTGCCCCATCGGTGTCAGGCCTGCCGGGACCTCCCAACGGCCCTGACCTCCGAGGATACCTGAGCTCGGTCTCGACCCCTGCATCAGGCAGGGTAGAATACTAGACAGGTTAACCATATGACAAGCAAGGTTGCAGACGCAGTGCGACGCCGATCAGTCGGCAGCATGCGGATGAATGGATGGAGTCACGGCGATGGGTTGTGGATAATAAATAGTGTTGTCCAAAACTATATCCGTTTTTCTAGTCTATTATTACTATGCTCCGTCCCCCTCGTCTTATCATCATGCCCAAACCTGATGATCGGACGAGTGACGGTCATAAAGTCACAGAGCTTTTTATAGATGCAAATTTCAAGCGCAGGATTTTTATCATGTTTACTGGTTGGCTCTGGGCTTTACAATAATAATTTATAATTTATAAAAAATTCGTGGAGTGATGTCCGTGATAACAACTTCATTCTCATTTTCGAGGTACTCGCCACTAAACAGAGCTACGAAAACTGGACTAGATTCACTTAACAAAAATTAGTGTGCTGGAAATTCTCAAGCGGTTCCTTTACAGGTGCCTACGTATAAGGTTACATCGCTTAGTTTCTTGTTTAGAATTAGATGAGCGACAGAAAAATCGGTTTTAACTTTAACGTCTTCCATTTTGATTAAAGCTAACTCCTTCTGTAGGACACGAGAGCTCAGTGCTTCTCAACTAAATTTGGCCATAGAACCTTTTTTAAGGTTTATAAAAAGTTACAAAGACTTAAAAGGTCTGAAAATAATTATATGCTGTGGAATATGATTTTTAAGGTAATCGCAAGGGGAAAGTCGTTTCTTTGAGTCCCTATTTCCCTCATATCAAACTTATTAATAATCACATTAAAATTTTTTATTTGATTTATTTTTTTTACATGTAAGATTGCTGTCATGTTCAGTATGGGGGCCTATACAGACCAATGAAGAATGAATCTCTCATCGTCTGTCTTTAATATTTCAAAGATATTTTAACGAATTTGTAAAGTTCATAAATACTATTTACAATACATTGACAAGTTTTTAATTTCAGATTTGATTTGGTTACATTATTAAAATTTATTTTATATGAATTTTACACGTCTAAATAAATCATTTAATAAAATGTGGCTTTTATTATTAAGCCCAAACTGTACGTATTAGTAGAACAAACAACACCATCATCATGCACAGGTGGATCTCGTGCAAATACTTTCTGCCAATAATCAGGTGATACAAATTTTTTTAAATCAGACACCTGGCAATCTTCAATACTAAACAATACAGCCTTTTCATCATCGTAACACCAACTACGATATTTTTTCTCTGTGAATGGCGAGTAGGAAATATCTAACCTGTAGCATACAAACGCTTTTACACAAGTAGGAAAAGCTGTATCACTATTCTTAATATTTTCTAAACCTACGTCGCTCTGAGCAGTTAAAGTCCATGGCAAACTGTCATCCATTATATCTAATTTAAACTCATGTAAATAGGCATCTTTTGCAAATACTAAGTAAAGTGGACTTTTAAAATTAAATCCCTTCAAAACTAAAGATTTTTGTTTCAAAAATCGTTTTGAATATCTGGCCCGTGAATTCCAAGGCTTTGGCAATAAAATTGGTACTCTCGAGACCGCATCTTTTTCTTCATTTGTTAATAATTCATAAATTCTAGATTTTAACGCATCGCTTCTTTCCATAGTTGCTAATCGAATCATGTATATTACTTCTTTTAAGACACTTCTTTTGTTTTTGGTATTTGCTTCCAAGTTTTCTTTAAGGCATTGCATTTTTGCCCAATCTAAAAGAGCTTCACACACAATAAGCTCAGATACATCAAGTGTATTTCTCGAAATAATCATGGAAACAATTTCTCTTTTAAGAAACAAAAAGTTATCGCTTTTTAAGACGGCTTCGGCATTCGCATCAAGAAAAATAAGTATGTCCATTTTTAATTCCAATGGAATTACATTATGGCCAAATTCGTAAAAGTGCATTAACAAATCCCAAAAATTTTCCCAAGAAATTTGATAATTTCGCATTTTCTCCTGACAAGCTGATTTTAATTTATCCATTTGGTATTTGTCTGCAGCCATTACAATGTCTATCATATCAGATGAACATGGTACGGTAAACTCACCTTTGTACACAAATCTGTCAACAAATAATAAATTTAAAAATCTGGATTAACTAAAGTTTGTATTTTGCTTACAATATTAATTTGTAAAAAATACGCGGAGAGATGTCTGTAATAACAACTTCGCCTTTGCTGTCAATGTACTCGCCGCTAAACATAGCCTTGAAAACTGGACTAGCTTCACTGAATAAAAATTTATGTGCTGGAAATAGCCATGTATCCTCACTAGTGGATCCTACTTTAAAAGTGACATCACTTAGTTCCTTGTTTAAAGTTAGATGAGCCAGAGAGATAGGGCTTTTAACTTTCACTTCCATTTTAGCCACCTCTTTTTTCAATATGGCAGTTTATCTACAGTATATAAATTTAACTTGTGCAAAGACTTCCGTTGTGTAAAAGGATTTCCTGGACTTGCAGATAATTATTTCTTAGTTGTGTCAACTGCAGTTTGTGTTGTTAGCAAAATGTAATTTATTGCCATCTCATATCAAAATTCCAAACTCATAATTTAAAGAGCTCAGATATTTTGCAACATCGACATTCTTCCCCTTCATTAGCGTGTTGAATCGAAAGTTTACGGTTTTAAATTCTGAATCAAAAAAAATTAAACACATCATTTGTGCACTAGAACTTTCAATCAACTGTGCAAAATTAGAAGTACTCTTTCCACTTTGAACACCTGGATCTTTACCAGTAGATGTCAAACATATCATTCAGACATTTTCTTTAAATATATTTTTATGGCTATTGTAATTTTAACTCTAAGCTTTCGAGTTGTTCTTAAAACTGCATTGGGAGTGTCAATTTGATCAAACATATTTACAATACATCGGTAAGCTTTTAATTGCAAAAATAATTTTGGTACATTCGGATAATTTTTAGAATTGTTTTTAATTTTTATAAGAATTTTACACTTTTAAATAAGTCATTTAACAAAATGTTGCACTTATATTCAATTGCAAACAGCCCCAAAGAGAACGACTAACACCATCATCACGTACTGGTGAATCTCGAGCAAATACTTTCTTCAAATAATCAGGTGATTTTTGTAAATCACTCACATGGCATTTTTGTTGCAATAATCGTTGTGAATACCTGTTGCGTGAATTTCAAGGCTTTGGCGATGAAATTGATTCTCTCAAGACTGCATCTTTTTCTTCGATTGTTAATGATTCAAAAACTCCAGATATAAAGGCATCTCTTCCTTGTAAAGTAGGTAATTGTATCATATATATTACTTCCATTAAGACACTTCTTTTATTTTTCGCATTTGGTTCCAAGTTCCCTTTAAAACACTGCATTTTTGCCCAATCTAAAAGAGCTTCACGCACAACAAGCTCATGTACAACAAGTGTATCTCTTGAAAGGATCATAGAAACAATCTCTTTTTTAACAAACAAAAAGTTATCGCTTTTTAAGATGACTTCTGCATTCGCATCAAGAAAAATAAGTAAATCCATTTTTAATTCCAATGGAATTACATGATCGGAAAATTGGTAATAGTTCATTAACAAATCCCAAAAATTTTCCCAAGATATTTTGTAATTTCGCATTTTCTCCACACATGACGATTTCAATTTATCCATTTGGTATTTGTCTGCGGCCATTACAACGTCAATCACATCAAATAAACATGGCACGCTAAACTCACCTTTGTACACAAATCTGTCAACAAATAATAAATTTAAAAATCTGGTATAATTAAAGTTTATATTTTACTTACAATATTAATTTGTGAAAAATACGCGGAGTGATGTCTGTAATAACCACTTCGCTTTTACTTTCAATGAACTCGCTGTTAAACATGGCCTTGAAAACTGGACTGGCTACACTTAACAAGAGTTTGTGTGCAGGAAATAGCCATGTGTCATCACTACTGGTTCCGACTTTAAAAGTAACATCACTTAGTTCCTTGTTTAAAGTTAGATGAGCTAGAGAGCGAACGTTGTAAACTTTCACTTCCATTATGGCCACCTTCTTTTTAGTATGATAATTTATCTACAGTATATAAATTTAACTTGTGCAAACACTTCCGTTGTGTAAAGGGATTTCCCCGACTTGCAGGTACTTATCTCTTAGTTGTGTCAACTACAGTTTGTGTTGTCAACAAAAAGTAATTTATCGCCATCTCGTATCAAAATTCCAAACTCATAACTTAAGGAAATCGACAACCTTTCCCTTTACTAGCGTGTTGAATCGAACGTTTACGGTTTTTATTCGGAATCAAAAAAAATTGAAAAACATCAATTGTGCCCTAGATATTTAATTCAACTTTGCAAAATTATAAGTGCATCTTCCGCTTTGCAACACCTGGATCCTTACTAGTCTTATCAATTTCATGGTCATTAAATGAAAGAACTTGAATAAATTGGATTAAAAATTGACCTTTTAGTGATTTCATTTACCAGTAGATGTCAAAACGTATCATTCAGATATTTTCTTTAAATATATTTTTATGGCTATTGTAATTTTAACTCTCAGCTTCTGAGTTGTTCTTAAAACTGTATTGTGTGTGTAAATTTGATAAAAACCTATTTACAATATGTTGGTAAGCATTAAATTGCAAAAATAATTTTGGTACATTCAGATAATTTTTAGAATTATTTTTAATTTTTATAAGAATTTTAAATAAGTCATTTAACCAAATGTTGCACTTATTTTCATTTTCAAACAGCTTCTTCGAGAACAAATAACACCATCATCATGCACAGGTGGATCTCGTGCAAATACTTCTTTCCAATAATCAGGTGATCCAAATTTTTTGAAATCAGACACATGTCGATCTTCAATACTAAACAATACAGCCTTTTTATCATCGTAACTCCAACTGTCATAATAATACTGTTGCAAATTACCTGGCGGAATGTTACTAACTATCTTGTAGCAAAAAAAAGCTTTAACACAAATATTAGAAGCCGATTGGCTATAAGTGTTAATCTCTTCTAAACCTACATCGCTCTGAATAGTTAAAGTGAATTGCATTATTAAACCATTGTTAAGTACTTCCAACTTGTGTATATATGCATCTTTTGCAAATACCAAGTAAAGTGGATTTTCAAATTTCCAATAACAGTTAGTTATAATTTTTTGTTGCAAAACTCGTTGTGCAGCATTTGAATACCTGGCACGTGAATTCCAAGGCTTTGGCAATGAAATTGATTCTCTCATGACTACATCTGTTTCTTCATCTGTTAGTAATTCATAAATTTCATTTTTCAACAGAACTCTTCTTTCCAAAGTTGAAAATCGTATCATATATATTACATCTTTCAAGACGCTTCTTTTATTTTTGCTACTTGGTATCAAGTTTTCTTTACAGCATTGCATTTTTGCCCAATCTAAAAGAGCTTCACACACCACAAGCTCGGATACATTAAGTGTATCTCTTGAAACGATCATCGAAACAGTCTCTCTATTCAAAAACAAAAAGTTATCACATTTTAAAACGGCTTCGGCATTCGCATCAAGAAAAAGAAGTAAATCCATTTTTAATTCCAATGGAATTAAATGATCGCAAACTTGAGTAAAGTTCATTAAAAAATCCCAAATAGTTTCCCAAGAAATTTTGCAATTTCGCATTTTCTCCAGACACGCTGATATTAATTTACCCATTTGATATTTGTCTGCAGCCATTACAACGTCTATTATATCAGATAAACTTGGTACGGAAAATTCACCTTTATATACAAATCTGTCAAATAAAAAAATACATTAAAAAATCTGACCTAAGTTAATTAAAGTTTCAATATTACTTACAATAATAATTTGTAAAAAATACGTGGAGTGATGTCCGTAATAACCACTTCGCTTTTACTTTCGATTAACTCACCACAAAACATAGCCTTAAAAACTGGACTAGCTTCATTTAACAAAAGTTTATGCGCTGGAAATTGCCAAGCATCATCTTTGCTGTTTCCTACTATCAAAGTAACGTCACTTAGCTCCTTGTTTAAAGTAAGATGAGCCAGAAGAGAAAAATCCCTTTTAACTTTATCTGCCATTATGTTCCACTTGCAAGTGCTTGTAGCATTTACCTATCTAAACCTGGAGTTCATAAGTAATAAAATCTAACCAAAGGGAAAATCCCGTTTTCAGAAAAATGACAACTTTTCTCTTGTTTCAAGGCTGTGTTCCGAATATTTTTTTTACATTTTCAATTTTTTTAAATATTATTAATAATTCTGTTCATTTATATATTTTTTGAAACAAATCTTTTTTGTTATTTTATGACATAACTCAACTCCACCTGGCATAACTAAGTAATAATAGTTCAATTTCGAAAAAGGGGAAAACCCTGCAGGAGCTGCAACCAATGCAGGGCAGTAAATGAGAACAAAGGAGTGGTGGAAAGATCTGAAATAATAACAAAAATCAAAGATCAAGAGTATACATTTTAGAAAAAATTGCCGTTGCTTACGAAGATCCTGAAAATAAATAAATCGCTTTATGGCTTCAAAATTACAAAATTTATAAATCAGCACACGTTAACAAATTAAAGTTAAAAAAAATTGTACATTCATGTTTCCTTTCTGATATGCAAAACTAAGAAGTTGCCTTGTAGTTAGATGCACTCTTTGTCCAATAACAAGCGTTTGATCTAATGTTATACTTTCTTTCGGGATGTGACTCTTATGTTGATTTAGATTTTACTTTTTGTTAAAACTACTTTGTATATGTGTAAATATTATGTGTATTATGAAAAGAATTCTCATTATAAATTTTATTTAGCAACATCTGTGCACATAATTATTTTATTCATGCTCTAATACATTAACCATACAGTTACAATTTCAAAATTTGTTTTATATATTTAGAACAATATTATTTTAAACTTTAAAATAATTCATTTAACAAAATATGGCTTTTATTCTCCTTTGTAACTGAATCTGTCAAATAAATAAAGCAATTATAATTTTGATCACGTTAAACTTTTCCTCAGAGCCGGCCTGAAAATTGTGTAACCAGGTGCAACGTCACGGAGCATTTTTTAGATGCAAATTTCAAGCGCAGGGTCTCTACCTTGTTTACTGGACTCAGGCTGGCCCTGGATTTTTCGTACAAACAAGAATAATTTATAAAAAATAATTTATAAAAAATTCGTGGAATGATGTCCGTGATAACAACTTCATTCTCATTTTCGAGGTACTCGCCATTAAACATAGCTTCGAAAACTAGACTAGATTCACGTAACAAAAATTGGTGTGCTGGAAATTCCCAAGCGGTTTCTTTACTGGCACCTACGTATAAGGTTACATCGCTTAGTTTCTTGTTTAGAGTTAGATGAGCGAGAGAAAAATCAGTTTTAACCTTTACTTCTTCCATTTTGATTAAAGCTAAATCCCTCTGTAAAACACGATAGCTCTGTGCTATTTGGCCATGGAATCTTTTTAGGGTTTATAAAAGGTTAATAATCCTTAAAAGATCAGAAAATAATAATATACTGTCGAATATGATTTTTAAGGTTATCGTAAGAACCAAGTCTTTGAGTCCCTATTTCCCTCATATGAAACATATTAATAATCACATTAAAATTTTTTATTTTATTTATTTTTTTACATGTACGTATCAGTAGAACAAACAACACCATCATCATGCACAGGTGGATCTCGTTCAAATACTTTCTTCCAATAATCAGGTGATACAAATTTTTTTAAATCAGACACCTGGCAATCTTCAATACTAAACAACACTGCTTTTTCATCATCGTAATACCGACTACAATATTTTCCCCCTGTGAATGACGAGTGGTAAAAATCTAACCTGTAGCATACAAACGCTTTTACACAAATAGGAAAAGCTGTATCACTATTCTTAATATTTTTTAAACCTACGTCACTCTGAGCAGTTAAAGTCCATGATTTGTGATCATATAAATCTAATTTAAACTCATGTAAATACACATCTTTTGCAAATACTAAGTAAATTGGACTTTTAAAATTAAATTCCTTCAGTAAATATTTTTGTTTCAAAAATCGTTTTGAATACCTGACCCCTGAATTCCAAGGCTTTGGCAATGAAATTGGTACTCTCGAGACCGCATCTTTTCTTCGTTTGTTAATAATTCATAAATTCCAGATTTTAACGCATCTCTTCTTTCCAAAGTTGATAATCGTATCATGTATATTACTTCTTTTAAGACACTTCTTTTGTTTTTGGTAATTGGTTCCAAGTTTTCTTTAAGGCATTGCATTTTTGCCCAATCTAAAAGAGCTTCACACACAACAAGCTCAGATACAACAAGTGTATTTCTCGAAATGATCATGGAAACAATTTCTCTTTTAACAAACAAAAAGTTATCGCTTTTTAAGACGGCTTCGGCATTCGCATCAAGAAAAATAAGTATGTTCATTTTTAATTCCAATGGAATTACATGATCACCAAATTGGTAAAAGTTCATTAACAAATCCCAAAAATTTTCCCAAGAAATTTGATAATTTCGAATTTTCTCCTGACACGCTGATTTTAATTTATCCATTTGGTATTTGTCTGCAGCCATTACAACGTCTATCATATCAGATAAACTTGGTACGGTAAACTCACCTTTGTATACAAATCTGTCAAGAAATAATAAATTTAAAAATCTGGAATAACCAAAAAGTTTGTATTTTACTTACAATATTAATTTGTAAAAAATACGGGGAGAGATGTCTGTAATAACAACTTCGCTTTTGCTGTCAATGTACTCGCCACTAAACATAGCCTTGAAAACTGGACTAGCTTCACTGAATAAAAATTTATGTGCTGGAAATAGCCATGTATCCTCATTAGTGGATCCTACTTTAAAAGTGACATCACTTAGTTCCTTGTTTAAAGTTAGATGAGCCAGAGAGATAGGGCTTTTAACTATCACTTCCATTATAGCCACCTCCTTTTTCAATATGGCAGTTTATCTACAGTATATAAATTTAACTTGTGCAAACACTTCCGTTGTGTGAAAGGATTTCCTGGACTTGCAGATACTTATTTCTTAGTTGTGTCAACTGCAGTTTGTGTTGTTAGCAAAATGTAATTTATTGCCATCTCGTATCAAAATTCCAAACTCATAATTTAAGGAGCTCAGATATTTTGCAACATCGACATTCTTCCCCTTCATTAGCGTGTTGAATCGAAAGTTTACGGTTTTAAATTCTGAATCAAAAAAAATTAAAAAGCATCATTTGTGCACTAGAACTTTCATTCAACTGTGCAAAATTAGAAGTACTCTTTCCGCTTTGAACACCTGGATCTTTACCAGTGGATGTCAAACATATCATTCAGATATTTTCATTAAATATATTTGTATGGCTATTGTAATTTTAACTCTAAGCTTTCGAGTTGTTCTTAAAACTGCATTGGGAGTGTCAATTTGATCAAACATATTTACAATACATTGGTAAGCTTTTAATTGCAAAAATAATTTTGGTACATTCGGACAATTTTTAGAATTATTTTTAATTTTTATAAGAATTTTACACTTTTAAATTGTCATTTAACAAAATGTTGCACTTACACTCAAATTCAAACAGCACCCAGAAGATGAACGAATAACATCATCATCATGCACAGGTGGATCTCGTGCAAATACTTTCTTCCAATAATCAGGTGATCCAAATTTTTTGAAATCAGACACATATCGATCTTCAATACTAAACAATACAGCCTTTTTATCATCGTAACTCCAATTGTCATACATGTGCAATTGTCCTGCCATAGACTTAAGATTTATCTTGTAGCAAACAAAAGCTTTTACACAAATATTAGAAGCCGATTGGCTATAAGTGTTAATCTCTTCTAAACCTACATCACTCTGAGTAGTCAAAGTGAATTGTATTATAGAACTATTACAAAGTAGTTGCAACTTATGTAAATATGCATCTTTTGCAAATACCAAGTAAAGTGGATTTTTAAACACGTAATTATCAAGCCAAGTTATGGATTTTTGTTGCAAAAGTCGTTGTGCAGCATCTGAATACCTATCACGTGAAATCCAAGGCTTTGGCAAAGAAATTGATCCTCTCATGACTACATCTGTTTCTTCATCTGTTAATAATTCATAAATTTCATTTTTCAACAGAACGATTCTTTCCAAAGTTGAAAATCGTATCATATATATTATATCTTTCAAGACGCTTCTTTTGTTTTTGGTATTTGGTTCCAAGTTTTCTTTAAGGCATTGCATTTTTGCCCAATCCAAAAGAGCTTCACACACAACAAGCTCGGATACATTAAGTGTATCTCTTGAAACGATCATCGAAACAGTCTCTATATTCAAAAACAAAAAGTTATCACATTTTAAAACGGCTTCGGCATTCGCATCAAGAAAAAGAAGTAAATCCATTTTTAATTCCAATGGAATTAAATGATCGCAAACTTGAGTAAAGTTCATTAAAAAATCCCAAATAGTTTCCCAAGAAATTTTGCAATTTCGCATTTTCTCCAGACACGCTGATATTAATTTACCCATTTGATATTTGTCTGCAGCCATTACAACGTCTATAATATCAGATAAATTTGGTACGGTAAATTCACCTTTATATAAAAATCTGTCAAATAAAAAACTTCACTTAAAAATCTGACCTAAGTTAATTAAAGTTTCAATATTACTTACAATAATAATTTGTAAAAAATACGTGGAGTGATGTCCGTAATAACCACTTCGCTTTTACTTTCGATTAACTCACCACAAAACATAGCCTTAAAAACTGGACTAGCTTCATTTAACAAAAGTTTATGCGCTGGAAATTGCCAAGCATCATCTTTGCTGTTTCCTACTATCAAAGTAACGTCACTTAGCTCCTTGTTTAACGTAAGATGAGCGAGAAGAGGAAAATCGCTTTTAACTTTATCTGCCATTATGTTCCACTTGCAAGTGCTTGTAGCATAATAGTAAAATGGGAAGTAAGGAAACTACTACTGCAGCGCCCTCCCAAATATTTTGTGACATGTGTTGCAAAAAAAATCAGTATTACTAACACCTATTTAGTTTTAAATAAAATAAATATAGAGTAATAAACTTAAAACTATGAACAATTATTTCCAACTATCTAATTCTCCAAACATATTATTTATATTTTGCAATCTTTATCTTAATATAAGTTCATTTATTCGCCACATCATTTCTCCATTTGTTTGGTGGCAGAAAGTGGCGCTGCAGTCAATTTGGCCTGGCTGTAAGCAGTATTACATCAACTACATGTAAGTTTACAATTTTTTTTTTGTTTTTTAACCCTGAAATTGAAATTTTATTAGTTTACTTTTGAATTTTATGTTATAATATTATTAATAATGCTAAGATT
>JAQFZN010001826.1:0-13802 GCA_034687075.1 Geophilus carpophagus
TAGATCCTCCCCAGATAATTCACGCAGTTATCCTCGATCTCCACGCAGTAGATCACGTCATCAACACAGTTCTCCACTGGAAACTGTTCCACTGACCACTGCCGAAGGCGGGGATGGTGATATGTTTTCTACTCCTACACAAGATTTGCGAGCTTTGGTGGGGGATTTGAATTCACGCATATTGATGATTAGAGAGATGTTTGAATCAATTGGGCACTGAGCAATGAGGACCTGGTCAAGATTCGTCATTTTCCAGTACGAATGCTTTGATATCGAAAATTGATACTGACAGTGGAATGTCTTGTGATTCTGCACAACTAATGGAGAGTAAGAAGCAATCAGGAAGTGGTAAAGAAGGAGGAAATGCTGGAGGTTTGTTGGTCGCTCCTCGTTAAACGATGTATCTTTGACTCTATTTTGTGATTGTTTTTTTCTGGTTTTTAGTCTTGAAAAATTTTTCAGTAAAGTAAAATATTTATTCACAGCAAAAATTAATAGAAAAAGAAGCACCAAGATAAAATGAATGCAACCGTTTTGTTTAATTTTGTTATTGGTTTTGTCATTTTTTTTTCAAATGGTGTAAATTTATTAGAAATTGACTTTAGAATCAAAAATAAGAGCTCAATACAATACCATAAGCTGTATATGTATATATTTGTCATTTATTTTGAGTGTTTGTGTAAGTTATAAATGAAAATTGAACCAGAAGTTATGAACCAAAAGATTTAAATAAAAAGACCGAATCTCATCGAATTCTGTAAAATAAAAAAGTTATTTGATGTGTGTTTAAAAAAGAGAAATAAAGCAAGTAACTTTATTTATTTACCGTATTTTGTCGATTAAAATATCCTTTATTGGCATTTTGTGTAATGTTATATTCGGTAAATGCATTATGATAAGCATAACGCCAATATGACATTGAAACAGCCATTATTTTAATTCAAGGATCCAAATCATCAAATCATACACTCAGCATTTAATCAAATAAAATACGATAATTACATTTATTATTCTCTTTTTCTACTTTTGACCCTCCGATAAAATATTCTTTTCTTGTAGCGTTAGATAAATAAATCATGAATTAATTTAAGCACACGGATCAGGGCATGCTTTCCGTTTGCACACAAAATCTGGATGTGTTACTGTATCTCTTATTTGGCAGTCTGGGACGTCATCAAACATCAAAACTCCAGTGTAACACTGTAATTTGCTTCTAGAAATGAGATACCTTTGCAGCTCATAGCATTCTTTCTTCATGGATCTACAGGGAATTATGTAGCATTCAATTCGACTAGTTCCGTCTGGATTAAAACATCTTATTGCTTTAAAATAATGAGTTGGTTTTCTGTTTGCTTTGTCTTCAACAAAATCGTCACTAAACAAACAAAAATCAAATGATATTATATTAATTAATTAATTAATTTTAGTAAATGAGTTTACTTTGGTGAAAACAAACTGCCAGAGCAGACAAAAACAAGACCATATTGTTTAACAAGGAAAACAATATACTGATGAAAAACATTCCAGATAGTTTGGAACTCACAGTGATGACATGTAAGCTAGAAAAGAAATCAAAATAGTTTTTCGAATATAAAAGTTAGTTTGGGAATGTCGCTGCTATTTTCATACATTGTAGCATGCATCAAGGTAAGGTTGTGCTGGTGGTAAGACACAAGTCACGTCAAGTCTATCATCAGCTTCACACGGGTTGTATATGAGACTCGTCCTCTCACAATGGCGGTGCTCAACATCTCCCATGTTGCCGCAGCTTATAGTTTGATGCGTCCACCACATTGTTCTCGTCTGCGCATCGCCATATATTACATAATCCCAAAACCGCATGATATTTCTGCTTGCGATAGTTGGATGTTCGGTAATACGGGCTGTGCATTCGTTACCCCAACCGAATAATTCATCCGGACAATTCACACGGCAAAAGGGCACGGGAGTGTCGTAGTTTGGTTTATCTTCTTCTGCGAAACAGTCCTCAACTTGAACCTTAAAACCTTTTGCCCTGAAATCAGTAATTATCTAGTTACAACCGAATGTGAGATAATAAAATATGAAAATTACATTTCATCAGTGAACTCGAAATGTGTTTCAGAGTCGGTGACAACACTTTCCGGAACCGAGTTGAATATAGTAAATCCAGTGTCCCTTTCCAGTTCTTCTCGACTGACAAGATGACTTCGTAGATTCACGTTTTGGCTTTGGTTTTCTTGGTTACAAACCTTGTAGCATTCGTATCGAAACGTGTTATCACAATTCCTACAAACCAGAGCTTTAAAATAATGCGATGCCTTTCTTGGTTCTTGAGTTTGACTACATAAATAAAAACATTTATTACTTTTATCCAAAATTTCAAATTCAATTCCTAGTAATTACTTGTCCAAATACAAAAGACCAGAACAGACAAACACTTCATCGTACTTTTCTAACAGGAAAGTAACATATCGGTGGAATACTTTTCGGAACGGTGAAAAATCGCAGTAATAACAGCTTGATTTCTATTTTTATTTTTACAATCATAAAAGTAATTATTATTTCAAAATAAAACGTTAGAAATAAAAAAACTAACCCTGTCTTCGTTTGAAGAGTATTTTGCTGTTATTAACGATAAAATTTGAAGTCTTTTAGGATAATCTTGCTGTCCAAACTCGTACGATTGTGGCATACAGCAAATAATTCTTGCTACCTCGCAATGCTGATGTTCGGTTTGTTCGACATTCTCTTTCGTAATGGCTTCTACAGACCAGCAAGGTGTTTTTGTGCGACTGTCAGCAAATATTATAAAATCCTCTTTGAAATGTAGAATAGATCTTGTTTTGAAGTGCGGATGTGGGTATTCGACGGCATAACCCGGCACAACTCGTGGGTGTTCTGTGTCTGGACATGCTGGAATAACATCGGCGATATCAATTATGCTACAATCAGGTTCCTCCACGTTCGAACACTCTTCTTCCTCGGCTTCACATTCGCAAGCTTCTTCCTCAGCTTCACATTCGCAAGCTTCTTTACATTCGCAAGCTTCTTCACATTCACAAACTGCTTCTTCTTCTTCCTCGTCGCATTCACAAACTGCTTCTTCTTCCTCGTCACAGTCTTGGTTGCATTCTATTTTTTCACAGCGAGGTTGGGCATTGACTTTGAAAAATTTATTCTGCCATTTCTCTGTAGTGAATTTGTAAAAGTAATTTCGATTTTCGGCGGTTGAAGCCGAGTGCAGTTTTCGTAAATAATTATTTAGATAATTTTGGTGATTTTGTTTTAAACGATTACTTTTGTATATGTAATTGCCGTGTTTGTTGGTAGTTGATTCGTACAAATACCCTCCAATTCCTGCAGTAATTGCCAAATATAGAACTCGAAAATAACTCATTTGTACTATTTTTTGGAGTTATGTAAATGGAATTAATTTCGAATTTTGTGCAGATTCAAGTCAAAATTGTACCCTAAAGCGCTTTCGTTAAAACTCCACTAAATGCCGCTTAATTTTCTAATAAATGAGCAAAAGAAATAAAGATTTAAATAAAGAATAAGTCCTTTAATAATGAAAGAATGAAGAAATAAATAGCTTAATAACAATGAATTTTTAAATAAAGAACGAATCAACGTTTTAACGATTTTAAAGTGACAGATTTAACTGAATCATTTAAAAACTGATTTTAATTTCAATTTTTTAAACACGAATTTGATGACGTTTCAATAGGGAATAAACTGTAATTATTTTACAAATTTTTATTTTATGTACAAAAAATTATTTTATTAAATAAAAAAAAAAATGTGTATTTAAAAGCCATTTTTATTGAAATTATTACAGATATAGTTTAATGAGAATTACGAATCACTTGAACATTTTCTTGGACATTTCTGCAAAAATCAATTCATTGATTAACGTCAAATCTTAATAATCAATCACATTACCCATTGTGGACAAAAATCTTTGTCTGGAATTGTTTCCGAAATCATGCATGGTTCGATATCTTCAAACACATAACGTTTGCCTCGCTTCTCTATTTTCGATCTTGGCACTTGATAAGTCGACAAATCCGGATGCGCATCTAATATCGGTGCATTTGGAATTTGGTAGCATTCAAATCGATAACTCCCATCTTCCTTTTCACCAACTATAACTCTAAAGAAATACTTTAGAGTCACAATTCTAGGAACCGGAACGTTCTTCGGATGACATGGCCCTACGTCTTTTTTCCTGCATTCACAGAAACGCAAGAGCAATTAATTTAGCATAAATAAACAACAAATCATTCACCTTATTGAATACAAAGGACCAGAGCAGAGGTAAACATTTTTATACTTTTTGGTTAGGAAATTAACATAGTGGTACAAATCAGTCCATAAACTATTACTCTGGTAGGAACTACGGCTTTTCTAGTGAAAAAACAACAAAAACAATTGAAAAAATAGTCGTAAAAAGTATAATCAATTCACCTGAGGTAGCATATGAGCATAAACACAAGGATCAAGACTTAGTAGAGCATGTTGTAAAGTCGCATTTAGTGTCTTTGATATATACTCTTTATCTGGGTTCGCTCTTTCGGGATCTGCAGTTGCTTTACAATCAACACAAGGATTAATATCAATTGTCCGAACACGTTGTATGGTCCAGTCTGGCATTCCGGTTTGATAGTTACAACAGATATGAAAAACACCACCTTCGAGACGCTTTATCGTAGGATAATTGGGATTATCCTCGATTCTTTCAGCATGTTCAACCCACGACAGGTCTTCTCTGTCACCAGTAACTTTAACTGGGTCTTTGGTCCATGTAGAGAAATCAGGAGTTTCCTTAAATAAAGCGTGAATTTCTTCTTCTAACTCCATTTCGTATAAGTCCAAATCTTCCCAGTCACCGAACATATCCCAACCACCGGGCGTGTTTGGACAATCGCCCGAAGATTTGGGCGGATTACGAGTGTTTGGTTGGGCATTGACTTTGAGGAAATTATTCTGCACTTTGTTTTCGATAGGTTTGCATAGATATGCACAAACTCCTATGCTGGCAACTGCGTAAAGAGCTCGATAATAGGCCATTATTTGAGCATTTGTGGTGAATCAACTTAAAATTTTGAATGTAACTGCCGAATATGTTGAAATGTTGCAAAGTAACTGCAATGTAACAAGGCTGACAAGTGAGTCTCGTGTTGCAGCTTTATTGTAATGATTTATGTAATTATTTGTTAGAAATTTATGTTTTATTATTCCATTTCATCTAAAATCCTATTTTAACATGTTTAAAGTTGTTAGTTGCCAAACTATACTAATATAATTTTATTTATTTGAATATGTTCGCTTATTATTTGCTACTAATAGTTTTCAGATATTTGGCAGCCATAAAACGTTTTATAAAACTGACGGTAGGAGACCCTTTGTTTAAGTCGAACTTTTCCAAGATGTGACGTCATATCACTGAAATAAACGACCAAAACCAGAGTTATGAGGTGTTTTGAAATGTTTTTGTATTTTATTTGAAATTTTACAGCAGAATATCATAAGTTTGTACATGGTTGATGGCCGCAATCAAACAATCTTCGCATTTTGGATGAAATAAATAAAAAAACATTAGTTTCCAACAGCAATAGAAACTTATAAATTAAATTTAAAAAAAAATCACCATTACTCTTTTCATGTTTTTACTGTACTTGTAGTGGATTAAACAGACGCTCTGTTTGACTTTCTCTCACCATGTGTGACAATACATCCGGAAAGAGCATAAATGTCAATCTAGTCTGCAATTCTCTTCTCCTAACATTGAAATTTCTTAATTCCGGATATTCAGCCATCATTGGACCCCTTTTAATTATGTAGCATTCAAGTCGATAGGTTCCATTTTCATTCTCACCCAGAATCACCTTGAAAAAGTGAGTCACACACAAAACCGCAGTTGTAGGACTGCAAAACAAATAAAACAATTTAATTCTTTAACACATTGTAAATAAACACTCAGTAAACAAACTTATTTACTCGTAGGAACGTATAGGTCCAGAGCAAATGTAGATATTTTTGTGTTTTTTGCTTAGAAAATAAACATACTGATAAAAATCATTCCAAAGACTATTACTCTGACGATCCGCGTGACTTGTCTGCAAAAATGGACGTGATAATACATAAAATTATTAATTTATAGATTAATTTCGGTTTCAATTTCATTTTCTCTGATAAAACTTCACCTGAGCTGGAGCTAATTGAAATATACAAGGATCCAGATCAAAAACATGATATTTTTCAGCAACTTCAAGCATTTTTGTTCTCTGCCTGGCTTTGGCGTTGTAATTATCCTCTCTTTCTTTGGTGATGCTCTCATTGGTTATGTGTTGTAAAGTCCAATTAGGTATTCCGGTTTCAGAATTATAGCACACACGAAAGTCTTTATCTTTTAAAGCACATTTTGTGACGTTTATTGGGTTGACAATTTCAAATGGTTGTGACGGACCAGTTGGAGCCTTCTTAATCGGAGAAGAAGTCAAAGGTCCTGCGTTGGGATAAGTAGCCGTATCCCATAACTGAAAAATGTCGTTGTCATTCGAAAATTGCGGCTCGGCTTTGACTTTAAACACATTGTTTCTGCTGTTGTTTATCAAAGAGCTGTATAAGCAAATACCTATTCCTGTAGTTGCCACATGCAATAATCGGAAAGAACTCATTTATAATGATAATTAAAGCAACTTAAATTGTACTTAAAATTTTGAACTGTGTTCCTCAATTATTTATGTTATGTGATGTTTTGATGTTGGTTTGTAATGTGAAGAATTGCCTAAAGAGCATGCCTCGAGTGAGAAAAGTCATCTAGTGAGGGTTTAAGAAGTATTATTCTAGATTTTATGAAATGTTTGATTTTTAAATATTTAAATATTTTAAATTAAAATACATTAGATCAAACTATAAAATATTATTTTATTATTTATCACAAATTTACAAATCAATAACAGACTAAATCAAAAAATAGAATATCCAAATCAAAATTCATTTTTTCATAGATAAAGAATCAGAAGTTGACTTTAGTCTTGAACTTCGCCTTATTGGTTGGTTTGCTTCCTAAATATAAATAAATTAAATAGTTTAGAGTAAAAACAAATTGTAAATAATTACTTTAAACACATTTTTTACAACTTTCTTTCTTTCTTTGCGTAGAGATTGTGGCTTGGCTGTTTTTCCAATTTTTCCACTTGGGTTACCTGAAACATAAATTAGAAATATATGAAAATAACAATAACTTTCTTGTTAAAATTATAATAACCATGAGGAATCGGTGAGATGGCAATATCAGGAATACATAGAACCATATTTACGGACTCATTCATTACTTTTCTGCTGCTTTTTGCAGATGTCTGAGCAGAACTTTCTAAATTCAACATTAAAGAGTCCGTTTGGGCATCCATTTTTTTATGTTTATATCTGGTATTGTAACGATGCTCAACCTGGAATAAAAAATACACATTAAAACTAAAAAAAAAAACTAAATTTGAATTTACTCTTACTTCAGAATCTGGACTTTTTGGTTTGCTTTTCACCTTCTCAACTTTCTTTTTTGTTGTCTTCTTATCTCTAAGTTTCTTACTTTTATCTCCTTTTTTCATTATAGAACTCATTTCTTCTTCTTCAGATGAATTTTTATTTTTCACTTTCAAATCTTTTCCTAACAAATTTTTATCTTGTATGCTACAATCTCTATTTTCTTTATCAGATTCAAAACTGCCTTCACTTTTGTCAGCACAAATCACATCTTTGCTTTCAATTTCATCAGATAAATCCACAATTTTACTCACTTCTGTTGCATCATCAACTTTCTCTTTAATGTCCATCTTAGAAAAGCGTAAAGTCTTTTTTACAGAAGGATAATTGGTTTTCCTACTAACATTTTGTTCCATCAAACTAAAACTTCTATTATTTTCATTTTCCTCCCGAAATGAACCTTCTGAGTATGTAAATGTAGAATTATTTACACTATGTAAAAGAGTGTATGTTGAATCAAAGCTATTTTCTTTCTCATTTGAACCACACTTTACTTTTTCAAAAACATCATTTTCGCTTCCAGTATAGTCTGTTGCTTCTTTATCATCACTATCAGTAAAGAGTGCTTCACTCCCACTATCAGACTGCTCTAACTTAAGGTCAACATTTTCATTTTCTATAGTATTTTCTGTTTCATTATCGCTTTCAGTTTCTTCTTGATTTTCATCAACATATTTCCCATTTTCAGTCTGTTTTTCATCTTCATCAACATAATTCTCCTTTTCAGCAATTTTAAGTATTCCAAAGGAAGTACTTAAGCTTAATTCCAGATGAAGGCTTCCTACAGAAATTATCAAAGTATTAAAATATATTTTAGTAAATTAAACTTCTTTTTTAAACCTTCATTTTCTTCACAGAATAATTCATCATTTCCATCTTGTGAACTTGAATTCACTATAGTATCATCAAATGGAGGCGTAAAGCCAGAATAATTAAAACTAAATAAAACCAATGTAATTAATTAACTCTTTTATCAATCACTTAAATTTACGATAAAATTCTTACATGTCAACTTGCTTGTCAGAAGGAATAGACATATTTTAACAGAATAAGATCAAAACTACTCGCTAACGGCAACTATATCTTCTTTTAAACTTATTGCCGTATTATGCGCGTGCTCAATCGAGAAAGTTGTAGTTATGACATCACATCCAATCGAGAAAGTTGTAGTTATGACATCACATCCATATCCGATATGCAAAGATATTTTAAAATTTTTAAAATATGCTCGCATTTATTTTGAAAGAAATTTAAGCTGAAGAAATTGTTTTATTAAAGTTTACAAATGAAATAGATATACAATTTCCCCAAATCAAAACGATTAATATTTGTACACTCTTTTACATCCAACAGTTGCCAAACAGTTAGGAAATGTTCTCGTCCAAGTGTCCTTAAATTCACGACAAGATAATTCTTTTGGATGACTGAACCCTTGCCAATGAAAACAGTGCGTTTTGTTAGATAGAGGACGTGGTTTCAATTTCAGATAATTTGGTTTTTTATCTAAAATATTTGGAGGAAGTGTTTGAGGTGGATATACTGCTCGATCTTCATAAAATCCTGGAAGTTCCCAATGATTTTCCATACACAAAGGTTTCAATTTTGGAGGTATCTGTAAATATTTTATTAATAACACTAGAACATGTCTAATAATCATTGAAATAAATACTGGTATGGCTCTTTTTGAACCTGGAACACCTCTGTAATGCTGCATTAACTTCGAATACTAGAATAATTAATAAAGAATAATTTTTATTTTATGAAATTTGAATGTAAATGTTGAAATACTTTGGGATCATGACGTAGCCAAATTCTCTTCAAGTCATTTGTCCAATCAATTCTTTCCTGCATGAGTCGACTTGCTGTTTCATCAGAGTAACCAGTAAGTGAGCCAGTATTTGCTGACAGTAAACAAATGAACTTTTTAAATGTCTAAAATTATGTTTATTTAGTACCTGGAACTTTGCATGGTAAATCCCAAGTTCTGGCGTAACAGTTGTGAGCAAGAAATGGAGATTTTTTTTTCTCATCACAAATATGTCCTTTGTTATCAGCTATAAATAATGTGTAACCTGTTAAAGTTCCGGGTCTCTGATTATGTAAATAAATTTGTAATTAAATTTAATTATTGAATAAAAGATATTATGCCTACAATTGATTTCTTTCTTGTGCTCCACGATTGAGAACGTGGACCAACTCCTGCAGTTTTTTCATATTGACCGCTATGATATATAACGGCCATTACAATTTAGAATAAAATTAAATTAGATGAAATCTTTACACCATTTTCGATAAAATTAGGCATAATAAATGCCTATTGCATTTTTATTGAACATAATCATTATTAGAACAATAACAAGAGTTGCATAAATTTATTTCTAGAAGGAAGTACGGTAGCAATGAGCGTTAGTTGTACCAAAATTTGTACAGAAGCTGAGATTGCTTAATTCTGTTTTCGTTTCACTGTAGCGGCGCTACATGATGGTGAAATGTATGTTTATGTCACACTAATGTGAATACTGAAATTTTGATTTTTGACAGATTTCGATACAATCTTTTGTGGATTTATTTATTTCAACAAATTGTGTATAACTTTTTCAATAACCGACTGTAGATGATTGTTTTTATACATTGACCGCTTGGTGCACACCGTTCTTTTCATGTTGTTTAAACTCGTTCACTCGTTACTCGGCCTGTTTTATACAAAACTATACTCAAAATGTATAAAAATGAAACTGTTTGTATATTTCTGAAAAATATGTACTTACTTGAGTATTTTTATTACAAATTTAGGAAATTGCGGTAATCATTCTTGAAGTATTCGAATCGTATTTACATTAAAGTACATAAGAAATGTAATTAATAAATCTGTGATGGCCTTCTGGACACACGTCCCGAAGCCATCACGGGACATGGATCTACCAATCAGGGTCCATCAGGAGGCCCTGCCTTCTGATCATGTGACCCTGTAATCCTTTAATCCATGCTGAGGCTCAGGCAGTCTTGCACCAGACACTGACCAGAGAGGTTCTCTGGTCCGTGGTCCAGTCATGATCGAGACACGTGCAGCACAGATAGAGATGAGTCTCTCCTGGCTGACTTTGATGCCAGAACAGTGTTATCATTTGGGTCTTCCTAATGATTCCCTTTTGGCACTTGATTGACTTTAGTCCATGATTGAGAGCCATGGAACTTCTCTAAATCATCATGACTCGCCATTATATGACCAGTCAAAAGCAACAGGACGATAAGCGGGTTCGAGGGATCCTCTTAACCAGTTAATAAATACTTGTTTGACTTAAGCTTTATCTGAGTCTCATTTATTCGAGTCTGCTCCTTCTAGCTACTTAATATACTCCAAATTCATTAGATAACCCGAAAAGCAGTCACAAAACGATTATTGATTATAAATTTAATAAAACAAATTTTTATTTGTCTTTATTTTGATGAAAATAATTCAATCATTTCCATAAATGTCAAACGATAAAAATTTAGTAAGTTTGATGTTTTTAATTAAAAAATAAAAGGAAGAAAACAGCATTTGACGTCAGTATAGGAATGGGCCGATTGGGGCGACCTACTTTCGTGTCGATGGGCATAGTTAATAGTTTCAATGATCTTGTTGAGAATGTGGCTAAAGAAAATGAATAAAATTTCCAAGAAAGCAGTGATGGATACAATAAGAGCAACACGATCCTCATACAAGAACAAGAAAATTCTTTTTTCTTTAGTCGATTCAACATACATGTAGATGATGTAGATGATGAACTGGTAATTTTTTTAATGATCTTCAAATTTCTTGATTTTTCATAATCCACTTTTTCTTGTCTTATTATATTACTATAACTTTGATAATGGAGAATTAAGTTACACAAATAGAAGGTTTATGAGTTTTGAACACCTTCTGATACCGCTTTTTCTTCTATCGCACTTTTATCTGACTCTTCTAGGGATATTAAACAGGAGATAATGCTTTGGAGTATCGAAACTTATTAAATCAAGAGCTGCTGCCATTGATATAAATTTAGTAAGATGAATTTTGCATCACTGCACTTGATAATTTTAATGAATATCCTACCACTTTCCTTCTTCTCTAAATAGACTTTGAAAGAACTTTCACTGTTGCAAGATCTTTCATCTCGCTCAGTTTGGAGCTGATCATAGTCCAAATCTTATTAAGCTTCGAAACAGACACCTATTTTTGTAGGATATATCTGTTGGTATTGGTTTTCTTTAAAAACTCGGAAATGCACATACATGTTTCCCAATAACTTTGTTACTTGGCAAAATACATCTTCATCAAGAGGGAAAGTGTTTGGTGGATATGCTTTCATGTTTTTTATTTTCTATGTCATAATAAAAAAACCTCTCCTTTAATAATTATAAAAAATAAAACAATTCAATGTTTATACTTACAAGTTAGCAAGTAGATTTTCTTACAAATTTCTTTGATGTACAGGAGTAAGTGAGTGAAAGCTGAATGGCTGATTCTACTTTTTCACCTTCTATTTATGTGGATAGCAAGTCAGCCAAGTAGGATCTTTTTTAGCCACGTCCTCAAACATGACGTATGCATCTCACCTACACTGAAAGCCACCTTCCTCAACAAGGTCATTGAAACTTTCAACTACGCCCATGGACACGAAAGTAGGTCACCTCAATGCCCCATTCCTACTGTCATTTTCAAAAGACAAAATGTTTTTTAATTGTTTCTTTTGAGTTGTCAATAAAATACAAAATGAAGACCAAATCAAACATTACTTGTCATTGTTCATTTTATTTTTTATAATACAGATATTATTCAAATATGATGATTTGATATCAACAAATATTAAATCATTTTTAATAACATTATTTTCAATCCTTTTACAGTATATTCATGTCGATGCATAAAGTAAAAATCTGCTTTGGACCAGTGGCGTACCCAGAGTCATTTCCGCCCAGGGTTATTTCCGTCCGGGGCCGAAAGAAGAAAATTCCGAAAATGACGCCTTTTTGGTCAGAAAAAATAAGATCAAAAAGAAAAAAAAAAATAACCTCTGAAGCACTATAGCTTTGAACCACTAATATCTTGTTCCTGTGCCCACTGCATATCTAAAATCAATTATAAAACATACATATTACTTAAAATATGTGATATAATTTCCCATATTCAAGTAACTAATTAATTTACCTAGGATTGGGTCATCAACTCTTACTCTTGCAATTTGTATGCTTCCTCCGTTTAAGCTGCCATTTTTTGAAGGAGATGTATCTGCGGGTGACATCTTTTCTCTTCTATATTTCATGCATGTGAAATATGCATCTAACAATAGCAAAATACCGAGTAATAACATGAATATCTGAAATGCGTAATACAATTTTTAAAAATACTTCATTATTCTTGTAATTATGTAAATACAGTACGTACTCCGTACAATAAAACAACAATTTCATTTCCTGTGAGTTTTTGCGTTTTAGTTTGTTTTACGGCATTGCTTCCTGTAAATATACTCATAAATCCATGCACAAATAAAAAAGTAATTTCCTGTATTTCAGATTTAGTTTGTAATTAATTTTTATTATTTAGTTTGTTGCATCTTACTGATTTGGGGTTAGTGCCAGGTACGATGTTATCCAGAATGTAAGTCGATAAGTAATAAAATAAAACCAGGCAATTACCAGAAGTTATAAGAATGGCTACTCTCGATTCATGTTTTGGTTCGTAAAGTGGATGATATACGAAAAGACCGAGGGAAACACAACTTAAAATCTAAAGATGTAACAGGTTAAATGAAGAAGTAATATTTTTTTAATGTTACATACAAATGCACCTAATTTGAGAAATCCACTAGGTTCTTTAAACCATTCGCAAATCGCCATTTTATTTTGTTGTGTATTGTTTCGATTCAATAATTTAATATTTCACATTTTCAACAGAGCGTAGTTTCTTAGTGTATTGACTATGTGTGGCAGTCATTGAAATGGTTGTGAAATAATTGTTTTGAGATATTTTTAATAAATACGTATTATTAGTTTTATTGTAATAATATCCTTGCTCATGTAAATACTGTATATACAGTATAACTTATATCTTTATTCAATAAAAGAGAAACAAAAAATAAAACTAACAAGTTTGTTTACATGGTGTACTGATGTTGAAAATATATGGTATTCGAGGGTCATAACTCAATTAAATGCTTGTAGCATTGTGGTCCAATGATGCACCAAACAAATGACGTATTTATGACTGCATAAATACAGCAAACTTTCTTTTTAAAAAGCACACTTGA
>JAQFZN010001827.1:0-13795 GCA_034687075.1 Geophilus carpophagus
TTTCATTACTTTTCTCTTAAGTTCACCTTCCTACACCCATGTCCCGGATTGCCCAGAGTATTTAATGGTCACCCTAAGGAAGAATGAGGGATTATCTTCTTATTTATACTGTAGGTATAAATAAGGAGAAACTAGTATTAGTTAGGGGTGACTAGAAAAATATTTAATTAACATTAAGTTTAACCAATTGAATAAATAATTAAGTAGATATTTAAATTAATCTGACAGAGTCCTCTGGTGAGAGCATGATCAACTAATAATCTCACATGTCTCGTCACATGTTTACACTAGGGATGTCACAGTACTGGAATTTTTGGTCCATTCGTTACTTTCAGTACAATCGATGACCACCAGGTTGCTGCCATTGACCTGAGACATAACAACAGACAAAACACATGGTGAAAAGTGAAGCACTGCTTATCTAATAGCTATCTAAAGACTATATCAGATGGCGCTGCACTTCTTCGGTACAGAACTGATACTGAAAGTACCAAAAGTACTGGTACAGTATGTTACTGGTTTGAAAAGTACCGGTACTCAATTTTTTTGTACCATGACAGCCCTAGTTTACACATACTAATATACAAATTTTTGTTTTCTATCGTAAAGTTTTAAGAATTTTGTTTGATAGATTGGACACAATTTTTACAAATAATTGCTGTTTAAAGTTTGGTACAAAATGTTGCAGTTTATTACAAACATCAAGTCTATTAAAAGTAAGAAAAAGACAAGTAGGTATGGTATACTTATCTACTAAAAAGTTACAGGCGAATTTTTTGACATTAATGGAGTGTATTAAAAATCCTGGTACGATTTTTCTTGTTTGCATATTTACAGTTGTATCTTACCCACATTAAATGGACACGTAACATTTTAAAGTGTATTAACACATTTAAATTAATTTCTAACTGTATGGATCTCTGCCAAACACTGCACTTGAATAACCCGTTAGAGGTATAGCAAGTCCATTTTCCGGTTCGGAAACTGATTTCACAATTGGCTTGGTTGAGTCACTGCACGTAAGTACAAATTTCAACTCTTTGGCCATTTCCGTGCAAATGGATACCTATTTTAAAAAGTAATGAATGCATTTTTTTAAAAAAAATTGTATTCAAATATTTAATAATTTACTTTTTCTTCTCGAATAGTTTTTCTCGTATTCCAGACAAATTCCAGAATACCCACCACACAAGCAAGTCCCATTCCTGCTGTGAGTAGGACGAAAACACCTCCAACATTTGCAAGTCCCAGCTTCATGCTAGACATTGGATCATCATCTGTTATGCAATGCACTTCTCCACCTTTTTCTTGCCACCATCGTTTTCTCAAGTTGACCAGAACGGCTTTGTCTTGTAATTTTAGCACAGCATTGTTCATTATGGCTCGGTAAGGTGATCCTAATGAATATTGCATTATGGTAAGAATAACAAAGTTTATTGATAGAAAACTATTATTTATTTCATCTGCAGTTTCTACAATCACACATTCTCACATGTACAAATACTAAAATTATTTTACACACTAACAAAATCACTCGCACATTCAAAGTAATTAAAAGCATTCTTGAGCATTATGTTAATACTGAGTTAAAATTACCTTTTGGTGTTGCAACGCCGTATCCTTTATTATCTAACAATGATCCTACTTGAATGAGATCACAATTTCTCACAGTGCGATATTCGATTATAGTATTTTCCATTAAAAACGCATAATCTCCTTTTTCAACTCGGCTTATACCTTCATCATTACTCGAAACAAATACACTTGGATCTGCACTATCCATTACACGCCACATTTTACTATAAATCGGATTCTTTGAGTTCTGGAAAAAATACAAAAATTAATTATTGATTATTTTTTTGATTAGGTAAATACTTTGAAAAATCCCATGGTTGCTCCATCAATCATACATCCATATTTAATTTTAGCTTGTTTACTTAAATCTTCAGCATTTGTTATGGGTGATGCCATTCGATCAGAAGTTAAAAAAGCAGCCAAATTGGCTGTGTATGATGAAATCATGATTAGAGTAAAAAACCACCAAACTCCTGCTACCAATCGTGTCGATACGGCTCTATAAAAGATATAAGATGTCTTGAAATTGAACTTTAGACATTTCACGGACCCTTGTTATAAAAGGTAAATGATTAAAGTGTTACTTTTTTTAGTTGCGGTAATTTACAAACATATTCTATTCTTTAGGAGAACTGTTAATAAGGATTCACTCACTTGGGGGCAAGATCTGATCCCTGTTGCATGAGGGAACCAATTGTAAACCACATGCTGTTCATTAAGTTAAATGTGTTTTCAAGTACATCAGGGTTAGGTCGGCAAGGGTGTGGGTTACTCCATTCATACGTACTAAATCTGAAAGGAGAAACTTGAATATTTAAGATAATTTATTATTTTTATAAGCAGAGGAGTAAAAATGGAGGGTCCGAATAACAGTATTTAGGATATCAAGACGCAATCCTATTACTTGGGTAGAATATCACTTCCTTGTTGCATCAAGGATCCATTGGCAAACCAGAGGGAAGCTAATAAATCTATACCATTTTCTAATTCTTCGGGATTTGAATCACACGGATGCGGATTACACCATTCTGCAGGACTGATTCTGTAATTCAAGGTAAATATACTGAAAGCTGAATATTTATCAAAACTGTAACCAAAGCCCTCTCTAAGTTTGCATTAATTTAAAATTGTAACGTTTAAGATAATAGAACAATACCTTGCTAAGAAGAAAAGAATAACACTTATTCCCAAATATGCAGTTGCCATATAAATCCATACTTCTTCGGAAAATGGATTTAAGAAGGAAAAAAGATTAACTGGTTTCTTTTTATCCTTTCTGTATAAAATACTAATGCCTAAATTCATAAATGGTATAGTAAAATCGACTGCTTCTTGTCGTAATTGTGTTATGGTAAGATCTGCTACTACAACATCAGCTTTCTATATCACAAATACAAAATCTAAATTAGATTTTAAATATCGTATACAAATTAATTAGATTTTGAAATTTACTCTTTGCATTAATTCTCCAACCATTCCATTCCATTTTCCTGATTTATTATCCCCATACTTGCCATCTCCAACGGGTCTAATTTTATACGTCAAATTTGTTACTTTGCAAATTTCGTCAATTAAATCTACGACGTAGCCTTCATATCTGTCGTTTCCTTGCAATTCGGAAGCATCAGGCTTCAGCATAAAAAATGGACGGTTCTAAAATTAAGATAGAAGACATTTAGCTATGAAAACTTGTACACAGCTAAGTTAATTATGCATACTAAAATAGATGATACGATTAAGGTTTTTTGAGTTAGTGACGCCTCTGTTTCCATTTGAAGCTCTTGATGACTGATGACTGGATAAATACCAATGTTTGGATTCCATGTTGAAATCTGATATGCAATATCTGTTTAGAAAAAAAATTATTGCACTAAAAATATCTTACCCTTTTAAGACCTGCTTGTGTATTTTTAATGATGTGTATGTTATATTCTGTTCGCAGTCCGTCTTGATTAAAGTGTATCGGTCCAGTCAATCCACTTACATTCAACTACGTAGAAAATTTAAAAATTATATTTTAACTAATTAAATACTTTTATTTTTACCGTTTTCAGAACATCAATTATACGACGACCTTGTATACTAGGAGTATCAAATTTATCACAAGATATAGGTCTTAAATCCAATTCTCGACCTCGATCAACATTGCTAATAGCAAAGGCATAAAGCAAAACGCTGTCGTAGAGGAGTGCTGTCTCCGTCTAAAGACACAAAACGTATTTAATACAATATACATTAAGATATTTTATAATTTTCTTATTTCTAACCTTAATATTTTGTTCTGGGTTGCTCACATTTTTAACATGTGCAGGGTTTGTGAATCTAACTTTCTCAAGAATATCGTGAAACTGCTTTAATTGTGTGTCAATGATTTGAAAACCTGTGATATTTACTACTGGATTGCGATATTCCCTTAGATCAAGTGTATGCATATCCTAAATGAAAAACTATCAATTTTAAAAGAAAACGAATTTTATCGAAGTTTTTTTTTTTTTTACCAAATTGATTAAAACGTATTCATAATATTCAGTCATCATTCCTAATTTCTTAGCTTGTTGCAAGAGATTTGTAATTGTATTTAAACTTGCATCAACGATGATACGAGTTTCAGCCGAATGTTTAATGGTTTTAAGCAGAGGTCTGCAATCTTGTCCTTGTGATAATTGCATCACTTTTAATTTATATCCCTTTAATTTTAACAATTCTTGCATTCGAGTTAATCCTTCGTTGGTTTCGTAAATAAGAGTGAACGAATTAAACCAATCCCATTCTTTTATGGCAGCTGCAACTGCTCGAGCTAATGTTGTTGGGTGAGGGAATACGTTTACAGATGAGTCATGTTTATGAGTACGGGGATCTTCTCGAATTTCCACATGTGGAATTTTGAGGGCATTGCACATGGATTGCACATGATATGAGGTCTTAGCAGACTGCGGGCCGATGAGTGCATGGACTCCACTCTTTAACAAACTGCACACTGTCATTAAATTGGCAATCATTTATTTAAGCCAATGAACTTAAATGAAAAATGAATGTAACATACATTTTTTTGAGGCTGCAAAACTGTCGTCTGCCATGACTGAAGCCGATTGCCAAGCGAAACGTGTATGAGGTCGAAACCTTTCCAAATTGAGTCGCTCTATGGCATGGCGGAAGGATGATTGAAGAGAGTCATCACCTGAATCGAAGAGTGCTCCTAAATATGCAGATTTAAAAAGATTTTTAATATTGTTTGTATATTATTTTTGTTTTTACTGATATTTATAAATGAAAAGTTCAATTTTTCATATTTTAAAATTAATTAAAATTTTTAGAATTTGTAAAACTAATATTTAAAATAGCTCGAAGGCTGTTTATTCAAAATGAGAAGTGGGGTATGTGTGCATGTGCTCAACCCAAAATTAGATTCGCTTTTCAGAGCAGGTGAATGAATATGCTAAAAAAGAAATGTAAATATAATAACAACTCTTAAAAAAGATACTACGATTCTTTAAAGGGCGAGAAAAAAATATTCATTTCCGTTCTAAATTTTTATAACTTCCAGACGCTTATTTTTCGGATATTTGACAGTTTTATGTTTTGGTTGACGAGAAGTTGTAAATTATTGGTTTGCAATAAGAAGCAGTGCACTGTATTTAAGAGCACTAATAGTTACTAGATTAATGCTTACCATTTTATATTTTTCATAAAAATTTTCTATTTTTGTAGAAATTTGAACATGTACCAAAAAAGCTAGTTTTAAATTTCAAATTTAAAGCGATATAAAATTTTAAATTTAATTTGCTCTTTCTAGTACAGTTGTTAAAATTATTGTATAAATTGTAAGCACAGATAAAAATAATAATTTCAATTTTTTTTAAATATTTACAACATTTTTTATTTTGTGGTACATTGCGCTTATCAGTTGAATATTTGTTTGGATGGGAAAGCCACTGATCAATAAAATGGTAGGAACTAAGTGCAGTAAAGGGAGGAGAAAGAGGGATGCTGTACATCTAACTTTAAGTTATCAGCAATCTTAAAATTTGCATGTTGCTTAATAAGGTACGATACATTTATTATTTTTATAGTATTTTTCAAATTATCAGTATTTGTGAATATGCTTACCAATAGTAAATGTTCTTTCCTTCGGCGATGCAGTGCATAAATAGCAAAAATATAGCAAAAATAAGAAAATACATTTATAATTGACGTGTGAAATCCACTTCATCCTAGTCTAGCAGCTCCTTAGATGAACCCGATCTTCATCATCATCATAACAGAGGTTGCATCTAGCTGCAGCCGAGCCAACCTCTCACTGCGCAGGGGCGTCGCTGCATGACTGGTGCTGTATGACCATTCCTCTTATGTTGTGGCATTATTTTTAGTCACATAATTTGTAGCTTATCTCACGAGCCAAATGAATATATTTACCTTGTCAGTTAAAAAAATTTATTGTTTTTAAGAGTTTTTGAATAATTTAGAAAATTTTGGTAGTGGCGTCATCTAGTAACCAAATTGAAACAATGTTATATGCTAATTAATTAAATTACATTAAATCTGTTTGCTGAATTAAAGCGATAGATGATTTTAAATATTTATTAAAATTATTTTAATTTATTTTAAATCTGTGTACAATTTCAAATGGAAATGTCATTTTAATGTTATCTAAATTACACACTTCAAAATATCTTATCTAAACAAACT
Organism: Geophilus carpophagus; assembly: GCA_034687075.1. NCBI lineage: Eukaryota > Metazoa > Arthropoda > Chilopoda > Geophilomorpha > Geophilidae > Geophilus > Geophilus carpophagus. The sequence goes on from JAQFZN010001827.1 coordinate 6,262, forward strand.
GTAAACAACTCCTAAAACAGCAGCAACAATTGCACAATTAAAACATTTATAGGTAAAACAAAACGCTACAACTTCAATCACAACCCAAAGACAAACACAATATTATTAAAATCACAGGTTATTATTAAGTAAGAATTTACGATTGAAATTAAAATTTTGTCGACTACATTTTTACGTAGGTATTGGATCACGACCGAAAATAGCACTGGAGTAACTCGTCATAGGAAAGCCAGATTCGGATTCTGAAGATGATTTGTCAATAGGTTTAGAATTTTCTCCCCATATTGCAAACTTCAGTTCTATAATAATTGCTTTCCACATCGGTGGCTAAAATAAAGTTAAAGCATGTATAAAAATAAATTTCTTTAATTAATTTTTTTAATAGAAATACCGTACCTTTTTCTCCCGAACATTTTTATGAGTAAACCATATAAATTCTATAACACCAACCAAGCAAGCAAACACAGTACCACCAGTAACTAGGATAAATATACCACCTACACTACCAATATCTAATTTATCGGTAGGTATTTCTTCAGGAGGACAAGGATTATCAAGTCCTTTCTCTTGCCACCAACGTTTTTTAAGAATTGTTAATTGGGTGTTATCTTGCAATTGAAGTATAGCTTGGTTCATAAATGGAAAGTACGGAGATCCTGTAATGTATTCATAAGCATCCAACATAAAATGCGAAATAATAAATAATTTTTTATTACCTTTAGGTAAAGCAACGCCATAACCTTTGCTATCTAGAGGATTTCCTATGGACACCAGATCACAGTTCCGTTCAGCTTGGTATTGAATAAACACATTTTCCATGAAAAATGCATAATTTCCAAGGAGAACTCGGGGAATTCCTTCATTATTAGTGTTGACATACACACTTGGATCAGCTGATTCCATGTTCTGAAAAATCGCTCGGTATGTTGGATTTTTGGAATTCTATAATTAGATAGATTAAATAATTATTTTTATAAATGTTGAAATTAATGAAATTAATTAAGTTACATTAAAAAATCCAAAAGTCGCTCCTCCTTGAACACAGCCATATTTTACTTTTGTTTGCAGAGGTAAATCAGCTGCACTTGTTATGTCTTGAGCTAACCTGCCAGCAGTAAGAAATGCAGCTAATGTTGCAGTGTAAGTCGCGACTATAATAAGATTAAAAAACCACCAAACACTAGCTACAGTTCTTGTTGATACTGCTCTGAAAGATAATACATTTATATTAGTTGCAAGTATTTAATTAAAAATAACTTACATTAAAATTTCTTACTTAGGAAGGAAATCACACCCTTGTTGCATTAATGATCCAATTACAAACCACATAGAATTCATTAAATTGAATTGATTTTCTAACTCTTCAGGGTCACTATCACATGGATGTGGACTATCCCATTCGTAAGGACTTACTCTGGTAAGAAATTATAACCAGTTAAATGTTTTGCAAATTCTGCAAATTGCATCAATTTTCTGACTTGTTTTGTGTGCACGTGTAATTGTATAAAATAAGGTCAGTGAATTAATGCAGGGAATGGGTTTAATTCAATGTTTACCTTGCTAAGAAGAACAGTAGAAGACTTACACCAAGAACTGCTGTTGCCATATAAATCCAAACATCTTCAGAGAAAGGGTTTAAAAACGAGAAAAGTGCTAGTTCTGATTTGGAGGCCTTTTTGTACAAAATACCAATTCCCAAATGCATAAATGGAATTGTAAAATCAACTGCTTCTTGCCTTAGCCTTGTAATTGCCAAATCAGCAATGGCCAAATCTGCTTTCTATTTAAAATTAATGGTGATTTACTTAATTCATTAACAAGTAACACTGGTAATTCAACGTACTCGATCTATTAACTCCCCAATCATGCCATTCCATTTTCCCGTTCTATTGTCGCCATATTTGCCGTCTTTTACAGGATGCACAGTGAAATTAAGTATTGGAAATATTTTGTGTATTTCCTCCACTAGATCGATAACATAACCCTCGTATTCAATTTCTCCATTTTTAGTTTCTTTTTTCATAAGGAGAGGAGGAATCTTTTAGAAAAAATAAGAGAGGCATTATTTAAATTTTATTTGTTTTTTATTTGTTAAAGACATTAAAGTTTAACTTACAAGAAATGATGTAACTTTTAAATGCTTGTCTTTTACTATTGATTCTTCCAGTATTCTTCTCATTTCATCTGGATCTAGAGCAGGAAAAAGGCCACTTTCAGCATTCCATGTGTTAATCTGTTTAACAAAGTAAAATAAATCGAGGATTTGCAATATCCTAAACTTAATGTTAAGTATCATACGCGAAGTAATTTATTTGCAACGTTTTTAATGACATGAATGTTTAGACTTGATCGAATGCCTTCTTTATCAAAGAAGATAGGCCCTGTCAGTCCTGTTACATTTGACTGTAATTAAAAACACAACTAATTAAGCAAACTTTAAGAGCTAACATAAAATAAACATTAATACCCGTCTAATTTTTCTTATTAAATTCCAATTTTGCCTGTTAAGCGCATTGAAATGTTCACATGTAACAAGATTTTTGTTGAGATCTTTCACGTCAAAATTGGTAATTGCATTTGCATACAGCAAAATTGCATCGTAGACAAGAGCTATTTCTGTCTGAGATAAACAATGAGCATGCCTTTATTAAATATTTTCAAGACAGAATTTGTATTACAATCTGTACCGTGATTGGTTGTTCTGGTGAATTTATGTTCTGATTTAAATTTTCAGGATGGTGAAAACGAAACCGCCGTTGATTCAAAATATGTTGGAAATTATCAAGAGTGGGATCAATTATTTGAAATCCAGTAATATTAATTACAGGATTCTGAAATAAACTCAAGTCGAGCGTGTGGAAATCCTAAGAAATTAAACAACTAAATAGTATTCCCTATGCTTATCTCAACTTATATGTTTATAATAACTTACATAATTAATAATAACGTAATCATAGTAGTCTGTTAACATGCCCAACGACTTTAACTGTAAAAGTTAAAATAAATTGCATAAAATCTATAATTTAAAGTACGAATTTAATTTTTTTACTCGTGAAAAAATAGTTGTTAAAGTATCAATTTCAGCGTCAATCACTAATCTCAAAGTTCCACTCTTCATAATTTTCTTTAACAAAGGACCTGGATCTTTTCCAGTTTCCAAACGACGAATTTGAACAATTTTGTTTTGAAGTTTTAGTAATTCTTGAACTCTTGTTAAGGCTGAAAAAAATGGTTAAATTAATTTAATTTTTAAAATGCCGTTTAATTAACGCGGTAATGAATTTTACCCTCTTGCTTTTCATACAAAATTGTGAAAGAGTCAAACCATTCCCAATAATTGATCACAGCTGCCACAGCATGAGCAATTGCAGTTGGGGCAGGATAAATGTTTACTCCTGTTTCATTTTTATACAGACGAAAATCTTCATGCAAACCAACATGTGGAATTTGAAGAGCACTACAAGTAGATTGTACTTGCCATGATGGTGCAGTTGAAGTTGGACCTACCACAGCATTTATGCCATCTTTTAATAATTCGCACACTGCAAAATGTTAAGAATTTCTTGTAATGAAATAACACTCAGTTCAATATTCTTACGCGGCTTATACCTCTTTTGTATGCGCTAAAACTATCTCCTTGGTCAATACGTGTACTTCTCCAAAGAAGACGAGTTTGTGATGAAAATCCCGGTTCATAGGTTTTAAGCTTAATGGCATGTTCAAACGCTAGTTCTAAATTTTCTACATCAACATTATTTTCAAATATTGCGCCTGAAAGTTAGAAATAGGAATTTAAAACAATTAAATAAAATATTTTCAACTGAATTTTACAAGATTTATTGATTACTATTTGTGTAGCCTACTATTAATAAAGATGAATTGTTATTTTATTTCATCAAACTAAAATTAGTAAAGGGTTTAGGTTAAAAAAAATTATTTGAATTTAAATTTTACCAATTTTGAAGAATTTCTCTTTAGCTGAATGGCACAAAGAATATGTAAGGAGTATGATAAAAATTGTCCATATTCCTATCACTGTGATCTTCATCATGCCAATACGTGATTTCTGCTGTGCATCAGTCGTTTGGCATCAACCAAGATATGCAACTACAGCCTCCACCTGCATTCCGTTTTTAGCTCATCTTCCTTAGGAGCTAAAAGTAGCTTATTAACAAAGTGAACATTTCAAGGAAGTTATTAAGAAATATTTTAAATTTATTAGATTATATTTAAAGCAAATAAACAAAATAAAATTAATAAAAAGCACAATAATATTGTTTTTCTAATGTTTGTTATTTTTATTTCTTTTAAACAAACAATTTAAAATTTATTGGAAACTGACTTAGTGTGAATGACACGTTTGATGAAAGAAATGGTCACTTAATGTTTAACAGCAAAACTCAGGGGCAGCACTGTATTAATCATTATGTACTAACTTGCACGTGTCTCAGAAGATGGCACTAATTGCTAAACTTTGACGTCAGTTTTAGAAAGTAATGAAGTTTGCAACAGGTGCATCTGATAATTGTAGATGACGCAACTTAAAGTGGCTCTAATAATTATACTAAATTAACATAATTTTTTGAAAATAGCAGAGTTATTAAAAATAGCTAAATTATATTCATATTTCGATTCATTGGAAGTGCATTTGGTACGTATATTTTTTCTAAATATTCTAATTTTATCACTACCTATAATTGACGAATATTTAAATTATTTAGGTGAGATATTTAGCGACATTATAGTGTTACTTTTATCAGTTGAAGCAAAGCAGTTGTGCTTGACGGAATGAATTATTTCCTGTAAACATTATAAATGTGATTGAAGCCAAGGATCTTAGTTTATTTTTGTCTGCTTTGCTATTACCATCATGCGTCAAGGTGAGTTTATGTCTGCTTGTGACATTTTTAACTTTGATAATATAAATATGTATCGGTACGATTTCACAGTATCAATACAGAGAAATACAGAAATTAATGTTTAAAGTATTTTATTAAGAAGTAATAGTTTATTAATATAAACTAGAAATAAGTTGATTTTTACTGTGACAACTACAATATCGTTTCACAAGACATTATTGACAAATTAATTCTACCTACAATTTTAAATGAAATCAACTTAATGACTTACAAGATATATTTATTTTTAAAAATTTATTTCTTTATTTTTGATGCGAATGAATGAAGTATCATTAGCAAGTATTTTTAAAAATCAAACACTTATTTTTATTTGGTATGAATCATACAGGAAATGACGAAACATACGAGCATAAACTTTTCCGCGAATTAATAAATAAGTTACAATGATTAAAGTTTAATAATAACAGTAATATATATAATAATAATGATAATAGATTCATACTAATATTTGCAAAAAAATGCCGTTATAATAAAATATAAAATAAAACAGATTAAATTAAAATAAATAGCAAACAGCAAACACAAACGTAAAATTTATACAAAAATAGTTAAGATATTCATGTTACAAGAGGATCACGACCGAAGAATGCACTCGAATAACTCTTCATGGCCAAACCGGTATCAGATTCTGAATTCGTTTTATTAATAGGTTTTGAGTTATCTCCCCAAATCGCAAACTTCAGTTCATTAATTATCGCTTTCCACATTGGGGGCTGAAAGAACATAAAATATATTAACATGTAACGTTTTACTTTATTACCTTGATTTCATTCATACCCTGTCTAAGCGAACGTTTTTATGAGTAAACCAAACAAATTCCAATATTCCCACTAAACAAGCAAATAGAGTTCCAGCTGTGACTAGTACAAATATACCTCCAACATCTTTTATGTTCATTTTATCTTTATCAGCAGCTGAAGGAGGTGCAGGACAAGGCTCTTCACGACCTTTTTTCTCTTGCCACCATCTCTTTTTAAGATGAATTAAATGAGTATTATCTTGCAATTTGAGAACTGCTTGATTCATAAATGGAAAATACGGAGAACCTGAAAAGCATATACGTGTATATTTTTACAAAAATTAACAAATTGTATCGTTACCTTTAGGCAAAGCAATACCATAACCTTTATTATCTAGTGGATTTCCTATTGGAACTAACTCACAGTTGCGTTCCGTTTGGTACTCAATAAAAACATTCTCCATGAAGTATGCGTAATCCCCGTTCCTAACACGAGCAATTCCATCAGCATTCGTTTTCACGTATACGCTTGGATCAGCTGATTCCATAAAACGAAACATTGTTTTATATACAGGAGTTTTAGATTTCTGTAAAAGAACGTGTTGTTTTACACTAAAACTTAAAAAAAAAGAATTTTTATGTATACATTGAAAAAATTAAAAGTAGCCCCGCCCATTAAACATCCATATTTAACTTTGGTTTGTGCAGCTAACTTGTGTACATCTGTTATTTCTTGAGTCATGCGATCGGATGTGATAAATGCAGCTAAAGTTGCTGTATAAGTTGCTACAATAATTAGATTGAAAAACCACCATGCACCAGCTATAGTTCTTGTAGATATTGCTCTAATAGATAAGCCACACATTAATTACTTTATTCAAACAGCTATTTTGATTAAAATTATATACTTACTTTGGAAGAAAATCACACCCTTGTTGCATTAATGATCCAATTACGAACCATAAGGAATTAATAAGATTAAACTGGTTCACCAACTCTTCGGGATTGCTGTCGCATGGATGTGGACTATCCCATTCATTAGGACTTAATCTGATTTGGTAATGCACTTATATTAGATGTGGATTTATACTAATTAATGGGATTAAGATATACCTTGCTGAGAAAAATAACACGAGACTTACTCCAAGTACAGCTGTAGCCATGTAAATCCAAACGTCTTCAGAAAATGGGTTTAGAAAAGAGAAAAGCTGGGGTGGTTTTGGTGGATCTTTTTTGAATAAAATGCCAATTCCCAAATGCATAAATGGAATTGTAAAATCAACTGCTTCTTGTCTTTCTCTTGTAATAGCCAAATCAGCCACAGCCAAATCTGCTTTCTAAAAGAATAATAACTGTAATTGCTAGCTTTGTAGATTATTACATTGTGCGTACTCTCTGTATTAATTCGCCAACCATTCCATTCCACTTTCCAGTTGTATTATCTCCATATTTTTCATCAAGTACAGGTCTCACGTAGAAACTGAGCTCTGGATATAATTCGTGTATTGCGGCCACTAAGTCAATAACATAACCTTCATATTCTGTTTCCCCATTGCCATTCTGTTTTTTCATTAAAAGTGGCGGATTCTAAAAAAAAATATACACAAAATACTTAATATTGAGTCTTCGTTTTCAGTGGCATAAAGATATTCATTTTGGGTAACTAAGAGGTAATTTTTTTAGTGATAAAAACTCATTTTTTTTTTCACTTATGAATCACTAGTTGTGATCATTATTGTTGTGGTAGAAAGAGCTATAGTAAACAAAAAAATTATTGGTCCACATACAATTTTAAAAATAATAATTATTTGCTTGAAAGGAAAGGATTATTTTAAATTTTTATTATCGAAAACAGATTGTGATCATTTTTATATTA
>JAQFZN010001828.1:0-13793 GCA_034687075.1 Geophilus carpophagus
ATTTATAACAAGTTTTCTAGAACAAGTTTCTACCAGTAGAGAAATATTATTATTAAAAACAATAAAAGTGTTTGCACAATTCTATTGCCACAAATAATAATTTTTCTTGAGAGAATAATCCCTCAACAGAGAAATATTCTTTATCTCAACGAAAAAGTGCAAAATGCACATAATAATTGCCTCAATGTGCATTTTATTTCATATGGTTCCGTTAACAACGACTACTGGTGAAACGCAGAGTAAGAACAGAACACTAGGGTAATTTTAGCCACGAAATGGCCAATTTAACACAAATTAGTGCGTAACGTATTTGTAATGAAAGAAATCTGCTCTTGATTCAACCATAGCTAGTGCGGTTTTAATAGAACAGCTTCTAAGCACTTCCGCACACGAGCAATTAACTTGTGTGAGCGCAAAATGATTCACCCATTTGCAGAGTCCATGCAGTCGACTTTATTATTCGTTGTGCGAGTTAAAGTTGCTTTCTTTCATTCTCCATCAACATTTTAATCACATTACACGTTTATGTTGAAATTTTCTCGTAAAAAAAAGCAACAAGTCATTAAAGATAATAAAGTTAGATATCGTAATAGCAATACAAACCTTGCCTTGTGGGGTCCATACTGTTAGGCATCATTGGTTGACCGGGAACTGTTCCTGGAGTCTTTAAAGAAATAAAATCAAATTAATATGTATAAATTATTCATTTTTCTATAGATGTTCCAAAAGATTGCTTTAGAAAATGTGGGTATGTTTACATTATTGGCTGTAGGTGGATTTTTAGTTACAATTGACCATTATGATTGTTATTGCCTATTTTAAGTTCTAAATCTTGTAGATCAGGGGTCGGCAATGCAGTGACCACAAAGTGGTTTTAAATTGCCCACCGTTAAAATATCTATATAAAAATTTTTAATTTATTTTGGAGATTTTTAATCAAAATGTAGAAGGCATTGCTATGATTAAAATCACAGGATGTCAAAACCATACATTTTTTCACTTGCAATACCCACGCATTACAATTCACAAGTGTCAATTGTATGTGAACAGGTATTGCTTGAATTTTTACATGTGAAACTCTACGCGTGCTATGCTTACACGTGTATGTGAACATGCCTTTATTCACATACCTATAAATGGATATATGAATAAGAGCAAAATTTTTGCGTGTTTCCATTTTAAATAAATCCACTCTAATTCATTTCCCTGCAATTCATGAATTAGAGCAATCAAGTTTAAAGTAAATGGATAAATTTGGTCATTTATTTTACGTGTATTTAATTTTTTTTTAATTTTATCATGTTTGACTTCTAAAATTAAAATTTACACCAAAAATATAATTTAAATAATTCTTTTAAAAAAAATTCCCGCTTCTTCATATCTTTTTCTTTCATGCTATTTCATCTATATGTTTGAGACATTTGCACCACTTCAAAGAAAAATCATTCACGCCAATTCATAATTTAAATATTACCCCTCCTTCCTCTTCTGCCCACAGAACTCCACATTTCTGAAATATGCTCTCCTAGTAAAAAAGGTTGCCGAACCCTGTTGTAGATAATTAAAATCTCACCGTAACTAAATACCAAACAGTTGGCAAGAATCACAAACACCAACAACTGCTCATGTAAAAGTTCAGACTTTCTAAGAGTCAAACTTGTACAAGTTTAATCAACACTGTTCACCAGTGGCAAAGTACCCAATAGATGCACTAAGCTTCATTATTTTGAAGAACCTCAAACATTATTTCAAACCATCTATTCGTCTGCTCATTTTGCATTGGGTCAAAATTTTAGGCCTTCTAAAATTGTGCCAAATTTTGCTTTGTAGAAGCCAATCAGACTATATTTTAACTTCATACCATATATCAAGCATGAATTTGATCTCTGCTTCAACCCCCATTGCCCATTTTTCATCCCAGGCACAAGATAGAAAAGGGACATGTTTTGTAGTTGTGATGTCATGTTTTCAAAAACTCTTCTCAAACTTCAAATTGTAGAAAAGTTGCCATTTTGTTTTGAGTTTTAGAAATCCAGTTCTAAAGTGGGCAAGTTTTGCAGGAAAATTGCTCCAATGAGTACTAAGCAAATGGCCAATGCTTATGTTTGTAAATTTCTTTCTCAACATTTTTTCAATGTCTAAGTGGACTTCTGTATAGTCTGAGTTGGATGTTTCAACCCAGAGCATCCTAAGACAATAAATAGATCACATTTGTGAGTAAATACAAACCCTATACAGAAATGTTGCATATGGTTATACATCAACTTTAGCACAAGAAAATAAATCTTTACTTGTGTAGATTTATACAATATTTCTGATAATACAATTTTGATCCATAAGCTTTAAGAAATTGTTAATTAATGATGCCCTTGTACTTAATCATGATTGAAATAGCTTTAATGATTACTTTTCTACTTAAATCATAATGAATATGTGTGTAATTGTTTTCCTAAGAATTAAAAATCATTAAAATTTTTATCACATCCACAACTAATTATTTAAAATATTTTAAATAATCATTTCAGTGTAAATTTTCAAGTGTAACTTGTGTTACACAGCCAGAAATAGAAGTTACACCTGTTTAATTCTTGATAAACACGTGTAAATTACTTTTCGAACACCCCTAGTGTTTGTTTTGTTCCAGACATTACAACTGCAAATAATAATTAAACTTACTGCATTAAAATCGTTGGCCATTTGAGGCATCCTAACACCTGGCCTCGGTCCTCCAGGATATCTAGGTGACATAAAGGGCTGAAAATAAACAAAAAGAAAAAAAAATTTAATCCCAAATTACATCACCAACAAAAGTAGTATGTCAATTTCAGTTTTGATCAGTTCAAACAGACAATTTACATGCTATAACCAAACGAGAGCAATTGACATAAAAAAAGTTGCCTGCGCAAATATATATATATATCTATGTACACACAGACGAGTTTTCTTCCCATGTAAGCAAAAGAATAAGACATAACAAGTCAAGTCACATTCCCGCGTGCAATCTCATAGCTTAAGGAAGTCCCCATCAAGACATAAAGATGAGAGATTGTGTGCAGCTTGGCGCACAAAAAAATTGTGAGCGAAAAAAAATGTCAGAAATTAGACAAAAAAACCTAAACTCAACTTAAAAAACAAGTTATTTAAGCTCTTTCATCGCACATTTATTATGAGAAAATTCATTTTCTCACTATTATATAAATATCTTTAATTACCGAAGTACAAATAACAACCATTTTGTAGAAATGTCGTTTACCTAAGGATTGTCCAATCAAATCCGACTTAGCTAATGCTAATTGTGGATAAAACTGAGAAACTTTTGTTGATCAGAAACCAAGAATAAATGCTTTTTTAAAACAATGATCTTTATTTTAGAATAAAATCAAAATGTCAACCATAGTGCTTTGAAAAGCAGATTAAATTACTTCTACCCTCAATTAATTTCCTGCCACCATTCCACATTCATTTGAAAATAATCTACCTATTCTTCTCCTTTTTAATCACTCACATTCTAAAAAAATAAAAAGCTAAAGAAAAAAAAAGAAAATTGCAAAATCCTTGCCTAACCTCATTCTATCCACTCAATTCTCACTTTTTTAACTATATCATTCCCAAGAGATATTTTTTCTCTCTTTTGCTTTCCAATTTCTTGTCTTGACACTGAGAGCAAGTTTTATCAAGAAAGACTAATTAAAGTCTCTTTGGTTTCCACACTTGTCTCTCTCACTTCTCCACCTCTTCCCTTGCAGCCATGGAAGATAAAAGACAGAACGGACATTTGCTACTTTCATTAATGGCATCTGCCAAACACAGACAGCATTTCTCTTAAAACTTTTCTCTTATTTTCTATTCTATATAGAAAATTTTCTTTCTTATTTACAGATGGACCAATCCCGGAAGCCGTTGTGCACCAGATAAATTGAATTTAATTTCAAGCGTAGTTTTATAAACCGATTTAACTTGATTTTGCCACGTTTATGGTCAGCCATATTGGTTTCACAGCTTTCATTTCAATCACAGGGCTTAAGGCTGGTTCACACTTGGCTAAAGGTAACGCAATGTAAACAGAAAGTAAAATAATGCAACTTAAAAGTGTTCACACATGATGGCAGCAGTTAGTTAGAAGTAACCAATTGGAAATCAGTAGTTAGTTAGAAGTGGGCTGTGATTGGCTAGATGCATGAAAGTTGCGTTATGTTGAGGTTAAATTCAAGTTGTAGTTGATGCCTTGCATTACTTTACTGTATGGAAAATAGTATTCCACAATGCATCATGCACTGCCATACAGCCTAGTGTGAACACAAGTGAGAACCAGCCTTAATAATAGTGTTCCGGTTCGTGAAATCTTTGAAACTAGGGGTATACCCAAGTTGCGCACTGCTCAAAATTCGTATGCTCTAGTGTTGTAAAGCTGTGTGTATTGTTTCAACTGGGTAAACCCCATTTTTTTAATTTCGTAAACTATCACAAATTATTATACAAGTCTGAACAATATCCGGTCAGGCTGCAGCTAGCATAGAAAAAGTAGGCTAACTGTAGCAGAACAACAGTTCCATGTTAAATTGCCTGGAATGAGAATATTTTGGGGATATTGTAAAAATAAAGAAGCCTCTGAGCTAGGTATTTTTACCTAAAAAATATGAATTGCATAATACCTCTGGATTGGCTGTTTGAAAAATATTGATACACACTTTCATATTATTTACGAATAAGAAGAGGCAATAGATGACCCAAGTATGCCCCTAGTGTTCTAATTTCTGAAATTATTGAAACTATTAATCAGATGGTCATGAAACTTTCCATTTTGAGCCCTGTTCAATTTAAGAACTAAATGAAACCAATATGGCTGACTTGATCATGCATTAGAAATTCAAATGTATTTGTTCAATATTTCCTCCTCCATTTACCATCCCTAAATCTATCAATTCGAAATGGCCACCAGAAAACCGGATTGAGCAACATAATTTATCACTAGTATTATTTACACATAAATAGTTTTTAGAGAAACAGTTTCTTGGAAAATGACGTAAAAAAACGTCAAACACGTTCCCAGAATAAGAGAGATAAAGACAAAAAGTTTAGACGTTTGAAATTAAATACAACTGAAGTTTAATGATTGAAAATTGATCTGAAGATTGAAATCCAAACACCACAAACAATGGAACCTAAGACTTAGGTAAAACCCTAAACCCCAAATGCATTATCAACTTATATGGAGATAATACAAGTGAAAGAATTGCGTGATAACATGCACTTAACAACAATCTTGTTGAAATGAGCACTTAATTTCAGGTAATATAACCAGAAAATTGCACATCCTGTGTTAAAAAAGTTGAAAAAAAATTTAATTTTTTGTTTAAAATTTACTTAAAATTTATTAAAAATATATAAAAGTGAAACAATTATCATCTTTCCTTTCAATTATTAAGTAATTAAATAATTAGACAACTAAAAAGTTTGTAATATCTTCTAAAAATAAATTTTAATCCTCTTTTCTGAAAAATTTAACTCTTATAAATATGTATTACAAAAGTAATCTAAAAGATTAATATGAGTACTTGATCCTACACTTTTAGCATGATCAACATTAATCTACAAGATGATGTAATGAAATGCTCCAGACACTTGGTAAGGTCATACTACTTATAAATCATTTTCTTCACTTTTAAATGTCAAAAGTTGAATTTTTCTATTATACTTTTTAAAAATTAATTATTATAAAATTATTTAACCAACTAATAATTAAAATAAATTTGTCATTTATCTTTTATTATGAATTATGAATGTCCTGTTCATTGCATTCTTTTCATTGGCTGTATTCAGTCACATGGTCAATAAATAGCTTGAAATTTTCTTGGAATTAACTAATGACATTTTAATCATGAAAACTAATTAAATTTCATATCACACTAGTCAAATTCCATTAAGTATAAAGTTATTATGCAATTGCATTGAAATTTAATTTTTTTCCTTTCAAAACTTGTTATCTTAACTTAACTAAGGAATCCTAGACGGATTTAAAAAACAATAGAAGAGAAAATTGAAGATTAAATTTAGTGATTACATTTTTCTTCGCTTCACGACATGTTATTCTGTAGACATGAACGAAATTATGACTCATAAATATCAAATTTATTTCAAAAATATTCTATTTTACAGTTTATAGAACAATATTTAATATACACAATATCAAGTGTTGTAATAAACTAGTGAAATGCACAATTATTGCAATTTTATACTTGATTATTATTATCTTAAATCATTCAAGAATTTTTGTTAAACTATTTATAATCTTGAAATAAGATAAGTCATTTGTTGTTGCTAAAAAATTACAAGTTAAGTAAACAACAAAATGACACTTCATGACCAATCATTCCACTATTTGCTACTCCCTCTTTTGAGTGTTGCTTGTAAAGGGTGTCCCAACAAGAGCACCGGATTTAATTTTAAAGAAAAACACATTTATTTTTACCATTTTTGTAATGTGTTTTTACAATAATTAAACGTTGTTGGTTTGAATACTTCTCCATATTCTTAAATCACGTGGTCTGTACGTGACAACTGTCAAAAAAAATCACCGTACAACTCGTATTAACAAAATAGCAGCAAATTTGAATCCGGCGTTCTTGTTGGGACACCCTTTATAATGTCTAGTTCACCACTAAACATAAAGACACGACTGAAAATTTTACGTTTCTGCTATTGGTTCCCACTTGACAGAAAAGCAAGTCGGAACTAGTTGTAAATTCCCTTACAATTTCCACAATTATTCATTATTTAACTTAGACTGAGTCTTTTCGCAGTTGCCATAGTTTTTCGTTTCTTTTTCTTTTTGCTGCCAGACGTAATTGCTACAGGTGACAGCAGAAAATGATTTGATTGGTCAATTTCTTTTCCACAGAAAAAATAGAATTAAATTCTATTTTTTTCTGTCATGCATTTTCTGCTCTGCAGACAGGAAACGATGTCATATTCAGAAGAATACTGAGTGGAAAACTTTCTATTTCTGCTCTCTTTCCACCAAGTGTGAACTAAACATTAATTAGTTTTCTACCAGCAAAGACATATTTTCTGTTTTTCAAGTTACAATTTCAAAGTGAAGTTCAAGTATGAAATAAAAAAAAAAAAATCTAACAAATATTTTTTCCACTCAGGAAAATCAGACATTAAGCAGCCAATGGCAAATAGCCTTAGGTTTGAGTGAATAGAATTTAGATTTCCTACTATAATTTTTTTCTCATTAGATTATTGTCTAGAATGTTAATCACCAACTATTCCAAAATGGATATATATATTTCTAGGAAGTAAATACAACTTAATTTTTTTTCTTGGACGAGATAATTCACTGATCTGCAACATTGATAATAAATAAAAAAAATTCCATTTCTCTGCCCAAGTTCATTATTTCATTTCAATTCCCCTCACACCATTCAAGACCTATTATTATCAATTAATTGATGTGCTCACTTTCGTGACAACACTACATGACTTGAATATTTTCATTTCCCACATAAAAAAATACTCAAGACAATTTTTTTAAAAAATTATCTATTTTATTATTGCTATTTCAACATCACTTTTATAACCATCAATAAAACAGCAAATAAAATATTAAAAAAATATTCTTTAAAAGTATTATTATTTATTATCTGAGATAATTTGTGTAAAAAATTTTGAAAAATTCTAATCTTTTAAAATAGCAAATAGATTTTTCAAGGACAATAAACTCGTAAAAATCTTTAAATTCGTTTCATCACGTGATAAAGTTTGAAATTCAAGTTGCCTTTTACGGCTCATCAATCTTCGCCGGTTGTGTGTATGGTAATCCGATAAAACATTGACCAGGTGCTCAGCTGCTTTCACATGCCATAACTGCAACTTGTATTTCAACTTAGTTCAATCAATAGTCTTTATTTATCTACCATAACAGCTCATTTTCAAGCTGCACTTCAATTAACACCAACTTTTTCTTTTAATTATCACTCTTTATCTTTTTACTAGTGTTGATAAATTGTTTATATTAATTGTGGTTATGTTCATCCACCTTGTCTTTTAACGATAACAACACTTTTCTACACACCGATACCTTGCTTTACGTTCCAAAAAAGTTGGCAGAAAAGCGAAAAGCCATATAACGAATCATTGTGTATACAGCATTTTTTTGGCGGTATAACAAAAATTGCGGGCTGTAAATCGAAAAAGTGCCATAATTAAAAAGGGCCGTTATAGCGAAATGCCGTATAAAGAGTGGTCGCATAGCGAGATATAGGTGTATATACTGTCAATAGATGACACTAAAATGTTTATTAGTAGCATTCAGTAATGTTTTTATGATGTTATAACTACCAGAATCATCTTCCTTGTATTTTTCTGCATCTTTTGGTATCCTCACGTATAATTTTCCTGTTTAATATAGTTTGATAACTTAATATGATACCAATTGCTTGTTACCAGATCCAAACACTTTTATCAATATGTGTCTGATGTAATGCTAACAACAATTGCTAAATATTGATTTTAATTTATCTAGTGATAACACCACACCCAAATGTAGAAAAAAATTAAACATCAACTCAAAACCAAGTAAAATTAAAAAGATGCTCACTAAAAAAATGTTTTTTTGCTAATTTTTTTAAAATATAAAATGTTGATTTTAAGACATTGACGTGACTAATGAATTAGCCATGTGAAAAAATACTTTCAATAGGAATGTTTAATTCCTATTCAAATTCACATAGCTTCAAGTATCACGGTGTGGTGAACATGATTAATTATCATTGAATTAAATTATAATTTAAATAACTTTTTATTTATTTATTAATCATCCAATTAAAGTATAAACCCGTTACAACGAAGCCACGATGAGTCATGATTAGTTACAACAGATTTTAAAATACAAAAAAATATTTTCCGTTGGAATCACTTCGAAATCATAGTCCTTGTTTATACAGTATTTAGTGCAATGATCAATTATCACTAATAACCATTTTGATTGATTTTTCCCTGAAGGTTTCGAACCCACAAGATTTATACAGATAGTTTCCCATGGTCTGTAAATTCCGATAGGAATGTCCTATGGTCCAAAGGCCAAAAATAATGCATTTCCTTGATTCAATGCTCTCTTTTTTATGGAAATTACCCCTTCAATACAAACCAGAGCAAATAAAAACCCCCATCAAATAAAAAAATCCAATTTCTCGCATAAAACAAAAATTTTACTGCTAATTTCCATTCCAGCTAATCTAAAGAGAAAGAAGAAAATGCAACTTGATTAAAAATTCCCGACATTCCTTTACAATTTTTTCCTTTTTTAATTTCCCCAACATTCAAAACCATGAGCACGAGCAACAAGAAAATAAGATGAAATTCCACAAACCCAAACATCGATTTCAAACACACGTACTAAAATCAGAAAAATAAAAAAATATAAAAAAAGAGATAAAAAGCACGTTGTCAGGATCAAGTTCCACAAAACCGGCCGAGCAAACTACAGAATGACAATCAGCTAAATTAGCCCAACAATCCCACAATTCACCTCCAATGCGCATGCGCTTTCTGCCTTTCACTAACCCCATCGCGGCCTTCACTCAGTCGCAGTCGAGACCTGGCTTATACCAGTCGCCTCACTCATTTCCCCACATTTAACAACCCTGGATACTTAATATGGGATTAAAACCCTGGAAGAGAGGTAGGTCAATTTCCTAATTTATTTTTCATTTTCAAAATTTTATGTTATTATAAAATTACTAACTAATTAACAAATTATTCAAAAATTTGTTTACTTTTCTTTTTTTTTAATTTTTGCAAAATTGCGAAATTGCAAAATTGGATAGAAGGAAATGATTAATTAAGTTTCCCAGGTAAAAATGATGCAGTATCTAAGGAGCTTTCCTTAATTAAACTCGACTGATCTAATTAACAGCAATCATCGAGATTGGCAGAGTTGCTGTTGCTTGTTAATGTTAACATATACAAAATATTGGATTAGAAAAAGCCTTTTAGACTATGATATCATGTTGTGTTTTGCATCAGTTTCCATACTTTTTGCAAAATTATTTTGTTTTTACCTGTGTTTATAAGGTTCCATTGTTTGTGTATTTCAAATGTTTTTAAAACTGTTTATTTACAAAGGTATTTTGTGAGGAAATTTATCATTGACTTAACATATTTGTGCAAAAGGTAATTTAAAATGTTTATTTACATCTCATGTTTGTGAAATTGATATGTTCTTAAAAAGATCAAATATTCATTCCGGATCAAATTTCCCATTCAAATGTTTACTCTTAACCTATCATTGTCTAAGGTGTAAAATTGCATTTTGTTTTGTAGCAAAGTGCAATTTCAGTTGCTTTTTTTGCTTGTTTATAAATTGCTTCAAGTGGGAACTGGAGTTATGAATTAGCAGTTGTAAACAAGCAAAAGAAATGGAATGTTTTAACTAACATTGCATGTAAATGTAAACACTATACACTGGCCACTTTGGAGTGTAAACAAAGTTTACATAGTAACAAGTTAAGTAAGCAAATATTTTTTATTTCAAGTTTTAAGTCTAAAATAATTCATTTTCTCGTTTAATTCTTTAATATTTAGTCTCCCATTTATTAACAATAATAATAATTAAATAAAACTAAAATTTAAATTTAAAAATTCACTGACTCAAGCTTAAATAAAACTTGAAAAAATATTTCTTACATTGCTGCCATCTATTAGTGCTAAAGTCAATTACACTTTCCCTAAACACACACTAGATGGCGCCACTAACTTGTAGACAACTAAACACTCTTATTATAATCAGGCCAGTTCTAGAAGTTTCTTGTGTGCAAGCAAGATGCAAATTTGCCGCTGCAAAAATAAAAAACGGCAATAATTTTAAGTGCAAAATGTGCAAAAAAATTAAGAAAATGCCGCTCTTGAAAAGTGCCGCAGTCAACAGCCACAGATGTAGCTTACACTAATGATTCTCAACCTTTTTTTGTCTGGCATAAGATACATGATTGAATCTAGCATTTCTTGATATAACTGTTTGTCTACTGTTTAACAATTCTTTTCCTTTTCTAGGTCACATCCAGTTACTCCAGGAGTTTTAACTTAACAATTTAAAGACTTGGCGGCACACTAACAATATTTCTGTATACATAAATATATAGATATATATATATAAATACTTTACTTATGTGTGGGTATTTGCAGTAGCGGTACACTTTAAGAATCTCGCGGTACAGTGGTTCAGGATCACTGGCCTATGCTTAGAACCACGCCTGATTACAATTATAAGATTAGTGTAATTATGTCATTTTATATTCATCTTGCGTATGCAAGCAATATTTTCCATTCATATCAGTCGTTAGCAAACTGCTATGGATATTGTGAAAATATGAGGAAATAATTTCAATCTAAAATGGCTGCACAATCTAAGCACCGAAAACAAATCAAAACGTATCCAACTTATTTTCAATAATTATTTCTTTAACATGTGTTTCAAGGTTTTGTTATTCTTTTATTTATGGCTTTTACCATATATATTTTATCTTTTCCTCAATAGTTTAAGGCCTTTTCGATCTTCTCCAAAAGATCATCATCAGAACATCATCCAACTTATTTAACAAATTGAAGCTTCATTTTCCATCATCACATTCAATATCCATTTAAACATTAATAAACACATTTAAACCTATTTTGCACTTAATACCAATTATTCCACTTCTCTATCTCCATCAATCTTTTATTCCTTTCTAGCCCAGCACCAACACCCCACCTGTTGACAACTCATTGCAACTCAACTAGCCTCAATGCAGCACACAAATTTCTCACTTCTCCAGCTTACCTGATTCTGCATCATCTGATTGTGTGGGGGAGGAGGCTGTGGATGAGGGGACGGCTGAGAAACTGGATGTTGTGGCGGTGACGGCCTCATCTGAGAATTCTGTTAAAAATTAGAAAATTTTTAATTCATTTATCCACTCATTATTAATTTATTACAAATTTTTAATTCCAAGTTTGCACACAAATAATTTTTCTTTAAACTTACAGGGAAGAAGCCAGGTGGCATTGGCCCCCCAGGCATACCGTCCGTGGGGGGCATTTGTCCTAGTGGACTTGGAGCTGCTGCATTCTGAAAATAAATTATTTATATATCTTAGTCGAGTAAAACAAATAAAATCGATACAACTTTATATAACTCTATGTACGAAAAGTATTTTTAAAGGTCAAATGCACATTTTCTCTTCTTCTAACGTTGTACGTAATAATTACAACGTAATAATGATAATAATAATAGTGAAGGTTCTTTGTGAGGATTTTCGAGTGTTTTTCAGGTTGAAAAAAGTGACGTCATATTTTGTTAAATGGTGATGCGAGTGGAATTGAGTCATGATAAAGATGAATTAAATCAATTAGTTGATTTTTATACACATTTTGTAATAAAGGAAATGGATTATAAGAGAAATCGATAATTTTTTAATTTGAGGGGGAAAAAAATGTTTGATAAATTGTTGAAATATTGAAATAGATATTAAAAAAACATCGGAAAACAAATTAAGAAAATCGATAATAAAAAATGGATATTGAATTTTCTCAATATTGGGTAGGATAAGGAAATATTCAAATTTAACTAAAATCCCACAAAAAAAAAAAAAATAAAAAAATCGATATATCGAAATAAAAATCGATTACCCCCCAAAAAAACAAAAAAAAACAACTTTTAACTCGATATTAATTAAAAATTAATAAAAAAAAATATTTAAGAAAAAAAAATCGATTTCAACTCGATATTATCGATACCCCCGATTTCTCCCTCAAAATCAAAACAACAATTCCCCATCTATCCAAAAACTCCTTCCAACCATCCCCTCCCTTATCATCCACCTTAAAAACTGCATTATTTAAAAAAAGAAGCAAAAAAAGCCAAATATTTGCAGCCCGGATCTAGAATGAAATAAGGTTTTCAGCACTGCCTCTTCCCCTTAACAACCAGGTCAAAATGGACCAAACCACAGCGAAACTGTCTTTATTGCCACAACCTACTCCCCCTAACCCTACGTAGTGAACATTCCACTTCCATAATTATTTTATTTTTCAAAACATTTCCTTTCACTTCCACATTTCTTCCCAAACCCATCTCGAAACCCCACCATAACCAACCCACAACTAACAGCAAAATAAACACCAATAATCGAATTAAAAAAATCGATTTCCATCCAAAATTGGCTCAAAATTAAGTCGATTTTCTATGACAACTGTCTCGCATCATCAAATCAACATGTCTGATAACAAAGACGATGCGCAACAGGATGTCTTAACGTACTTTCTTCACAACCCAACCTTATAACACGTGTTGAATTATTCTGGACATTCCACTAAACACAACTCATCCTTTACTCGCTTTCATCTCCCTCCCTCCGCCTTTATTAACCAATTAATTAATAAAAACCAATTCGTTTCTATCTTTCCCTGGTTTCTCAACTCTGAAAAATTCATTGCAAAAATGTTTGAAATTAAATTGAAAAATAAAAAAATTTAATAAGAAATAAAAAAAATTTTCGAGTGATCATTCCAGGTGTGAAGGGAGGAGTATTGCCTCATGCAACAGCCTGGCAAGCACACAACGGTGGGAGTGCAACCAATGAATTGCACAGTCCTCAACTGCCTCTATATTGATTTTTATTTTTGACCTCGTGTACACACAACTGACTCGGCAGCTGCTGCCCCACCTTAACTTAAATCAGTATAATAATATAAAAACAAACAATAATAAACATTATATTTAATTATATTTATTAATTGGAATTAATTATTTT
>JAQFZN010001829.1:0-13790 GCA_034687075.1 Geophilus carpophagus
CCCCAGTTGAACCAGTTTGATTTATTCTTCTAGCAACGTCAATAAGTCGGTATGTTTCATCTAAGAAAAGTAATTAAAAATTTTAAAAAACATTTATTACAGAGATCTGGTTTAGACTTAAAGTCAATTTTACCCTTATGCATCTCAATAGGAGCTGCATGTAATTCAAATTTAATCATTTTAAAATTAAATAATAAAGAGCAATTTTAAGAAGAAAATACCTCTTAAATTATTAATAGTTAAATCCCAATTGTCAAAACATTCCCCACAAGTGTCACAATACGGCGCATTTCCTATGTACCCGCGAGCACATTTATCGCATCTTTCTCCACCAATTCCATCTTGGCAAATACATGATCCATTGTTTCTGTGACATTGCAGTGACAGTGAACCGGCTTGATCACAATTACAAGCTAGAAAAAAAATAAGTAAAAATATTTAAAGTAGCATCAATACATTAATTTAATTGTCGTAGTCCATACGAAAACATTCCACATTTGGATTTCCCCAGTAATTCTGTTGGCACTCATTGCATTGACGACCACCATATCCTTGCTTACAGTCACATTGGCCATCATACTAAAATAAAAAATAATAATAAATAAATTAATTAATGATTTTTTAAACAATCCCAGGCAAATTTAAAAACAAAAACAATTTTTTACATAACTCTACATAATAAAAAATATATGGTGAACCGAAAAATTTGTAAAATTCTTCCAGATTCTTTATGAAAAAAGCAAATCTCATTTCTTTATTCTTACTTCGTTGCATTGCTCGGAATGAGATCCATACGGATCACAATCACAAGCTTCACATCCTTCTCCACTAGCTAATTTCCAATGATTTCTCTCACATTGATCACATTTTTGACCAATAACATTCGGTAAACATGGGCATTGCCCTGTAATCCGGTTGCAAGGCCCAGCTTGTGGATCGGTACCAAGTATATTACACACGCATTCTAGAATAAACAATAAAAAATTATGAACTTTGAAATAAATATAAATTATTATCTTAATTTTCACCTTGACATAATTGCTCAATCGCGTCCCCAAAGAAACCTGACCTACATCTGTCGCAGTAAAATCCTTCAGTGTTAAACAAACATTGTTTACACTCTCCACTACGTGCATCGCAATTGCCAGGTCGTAGAACATCGATGTTATTATTACAATTACAACTTTCGCATCTTCCACCAGGTGTTTCTGGGTTTCCGAAGTAATTATTGGCGCATCTATCACATCTTTCCCCAGCATATCCCTCAGGACAATCACATACAACAGTATGTAAATGTGTGTCTAAATAACAAGTGTCTGCATAGCTATGTCCACTATCTTTCAATCCTGGACACTGGCAAGCTCGACATGGAATATTGATACCTATTCGTGGATCTCCGTAAAAACCGACTGTGCAACTGAAATTAATATTAAATATTTATATATTTAAAAAAATATATATTATTAGTAAATTTTTAAAAAATTACCGTTCACATTGATTTCCTGCAGTATAATCTCGACAATCAAGACAATTTCCTGTTCTAGAATCGCACGTATCAGCATGTCCATTGCATTCACATCTTATACAAGTCGGATAATTCCAAAAACCTGGTTGACATTCATCGCACTGACGGCCATAAGTGTTCTGTCGACACTTGCATTGACCAGAATGACCTTCGCAAAAATTATCTAATGATCCAACACTGCCGCAATCACAAGCTAAATATCAAATAAAAATTTAATAAATTTAAAAAAATTTAATTTTAAAATTGTAATTTTTGTTTTTAATTAATTTTTATACCTCTGCATCCAGATGGACTAAATCCATAAGTTCCAGGTGTGCATCGATCACAACGTCGACCAACAACATGAGATTTACAAGAACATTGACCACCTAAATTATCGCAAATTGCGCTTGTTGAACCAGTTGGATCGCAATTACATTCAAGTGCTTGTTCGTATACATAAAATCCGATACTGGTCAAGTATTTCTTGCACACTTCTGGTAAAGGAGGTTTGATAACTGATGAAAATGCTTGAGCACATCTAAAACGCTCGAATTCTTGTCGTCGGTGTTCATTGATAATAGAATCGTGAAAGAATGGAATACTTTCAACACGAGGAATTAAAGCAATCTGAAAAATGAAATAAAGTTTTAATAAAATCTTAATAATTCTATTTTAACTAACCGAATCGATTAAGATGGTCGCTGTTGGAGTATCAACATGATTATCATATCGTTTTAATTCAAGTATTATTTTATAATTTCTTCCTCTTTCAAGACACACAGGTGGAAATACGATCACATCACGATGCCCGTCTGGCAACTGTGCTCGCTTATGATCATCTTGTTCGATAACTCCAACGCATTTATCATTTCTATCAACCGGTCCAGGTCTTTCAATTATTATATGCGCTTCTTCCCAAGTCCGAGGAAGCTGATTAAAGAAATGCAAATTAATGTAATGAAATTAAATTATTTTTTATTCCGTGATTTTATTTCTTACTTGTTGTTCATAACGAATAACAATATCGTAATCCATAGTTCTTTGGATGTTAGAAACTTCAAATTCAATTTTTGAACCTTCATATCCTCGCATAAACCCGATTCCTGTCCAACTGGCCTCACGATCACTCCATGGCTCACGCACAATCACATCACAATTCTGTTAAAATGAATAAAAAATTTTATATAAAATTCTATTTATCAAATTTGATTTAAAAACTCACATCACAACCATGAGCTAATTCAGCTTCATATACATAATAATCTAACAATCCTGCAAAATAACCAGTATCAGGACGATCGCATCGTCGACCAGTTACATGAGTTCGACATCGGCATTGTCCACTAATAACGTCACAGTTATTATCAAACGCTCCACCGGGATCACAATCGCAAGGATGACATCCATCGCGATCTTCACTTAAACCCCAATGTTCAGGCTAAAGGAAATAATTTATATAAAAAGATTAAATTTATTTACATCAATAAATAAACAAATAACTAAATACCATGCATTGATTACAGTCACGCCCAGTGACATAACGTTTGCAAGTACATTCGCCAGTGTATTGATTACATCCAAGACCGGTTACAGTGCCAAGTGGATCGCAAGTACAAGCTGAAATTTATTTTGTTTTAGTAATTAAATAAAACAATATATAAATAATTTTAAATTAAAATCACCAACGCATCCATCTGGGTTGCTTTCTTCAAAATTCCAATGTCCATCTTTGCATCGATCACATCTGCGACCATGTACATTAGATTTACAATAACAACGTCCAGCTTCAAGTTGGTATTCAATATCGGTAATTGAATCGCAAATGCCGTTATCAAGAGAACCGCGAGGATCGCAATCACAAGCTGTATAAATTAATTTTAATTTATAATTTTATTAATTTAGAATTAGAAAATGCGAATAACGTACGTAGACACGCATAAGGATCGTTCATATCACGTGCATAATCTCGGTAAAAGAAATGTTTGCACATTTCACATTGACGTCCCATTGTGTTATGCTGGCAATCGTCACATACCCCACCACTTACATTACCAGTATGAACAAAAATTGCACGGTCAAAATGGCATTGACCTGAATGACCATGGCAATTACATCCTAATAAAATAAAAATTTAAAAAAATTAGCTGTTAAATCTTTAAAAAAACTATTTATTTTATTACTTTTGCAAGCATTTGTTTGAGTTCCATTAGCGGGTTTCCATGGAAGATCATTAAAGAAATCCATACATTTTTCACAATTCAATCCTGTAGTGAAATGAGTACAATTGCATCGACCATGAACCTATTATTTTTTTAAAAAATTGCAAATTAATAAATAAAATTAAATTTAAAATTCAGAAAAATAATAAAATGTAATATTAACCATTTCTTTTGGGTAATTTTTATCAGGATGTATTGGATCGCATTGACTGGCATGTCCGTAGCAGGAACAGGAACCCCGTACAACCATATTGTAAATAGCATAATAATATTTCTCTTTAATTTCAGCTCGCTGATCAAGCAAATTATCACCCAAAGTGTGAAGTTTGGTGAAATTAATTCGCAAGTTAGTCACTTTTAATAGATTTTGCACTTCGCTACTCCATGGATCATAATTGCGAAAATTTGGTGGTAAAACTCGGTAAATCAATTCTCCTCTTGTTGATGGAGCCACTTCAGAATACCGTGATTGGCATACCACATCAGAAATCGAACGAGGATTACCGCGCGGAATGTTGGGAAATGATTCAGCACAATCATAAGCAAAATATCGATAAACCTAAATTCAAAAGAAATAATTAGTTAAAATTTCCAAATATTCATCTTCTTATTTCAGAACTCGATGTTTATTGTTGCATAATGCTTACTTGCCAAGTGAGTCCATGATCTTGAGACCTTTCTATAAACATAGCAGCAGGTCGGAATGTTTTGAATTTAATAATCAAATGAGTGAAATGAAATTCAGCTTCTAAATCAAGCCGAACTGACACTTCTTGTTTCCCACTTTCTGACTGCCACCATGTTTTCTTCCTGAAATTAATCATAAAAAATATTATAATAATTTGCTATTTTTACAAATTTTTATTAATTTTTATTAAACACCTGCTTTCCAATCGATAAACTATATTTTCAATTCTATGACTTTGCCCTCTAGCTAGATTGTGTTCTCGTGAATCGCAATGAAAGCATTTTTTCTTGTCTTCTAAATGACTTACTATACAAAACCTCTCTTTTTCACGTAAACCACAAGTTGATGTGGCTGATAACATAGATTCACGTCCAATTAATAAATCTCCTGTTACTGGGTAACACTGACTGTAATCGCATGATTCAGGTACTCGGTAAGGACCTGAAATATGACAAAAAAATTAATTAGTTAAATAAGTAAATAAAATTATATTTAAAATATAAAATTTAATAAAAACAATTCATGTATGTGTAAAAATAGTTTATATAATTATATCAATTTAAAAAAATTAAATAAAACTTCTAAAACTGTAAAATATTTTTTTGTGTTTTCTTATCAACTAGTCTCCAAGTTTGTAAATTTGTGTTCAAAGTGTAATTTAATATTATCCAAGGTTCATTGAACTGTAAAACTTAAAATAAAAAACTTAAAAAAATATCACATGCTTTTCAATATTAATTTATAAATTTGTGGTACAAATAATTACAAATTTATTATTTTTAAATTCAATTAAACCTTCAGAGGAATAATGCCATCATTCACCATGCACTCAAGTTCATTCCTCTGATAAGAAACCAGACAAAATTCCATTAGCAACATTCAACTTCCCTTTAATTTAATTAACAATAATTACCTAATTAGACAAAAATAATCCCCCTTAACATGATTCATTCAATAACCAAATCCCCTTTCATTTAAAATTTTAAAAAAAAATAAGAAAAAATCGTATTCGTTAATTTTTTTATTACTTTAAATCAAAAATCTCTTAAAGATCACTTTCCCACAGGATCAAATGAGAACTCACCCCATGAAAAGAGGTTATCTTTTTTCTATAGATAATTTTTTTAATGTTAGAAAAGAAGATTTAGAAATTTTATCCGTGGCATATGGTTTTATGTATAAAAAATAATAAAATCATGTTAAAAATGAAAAAAAAAATTAAAAAGAGAGAAAGGATTTAATCACACTACCGTTTATACGATATTTCAACCTAAGAATATGTAACGATAGATGTCCTCTTGCTGAGCAGCGTGATCAAATAAAGGTGAAATTATTAAAAATAATGCTTATATTCATTACATTATTTAATGTAAATACGAATTGATTATTTGTTACTTTACATATGAGTATCAGGTTTTAAGAGTTGAGAATATTTAAAAATGTTTCAACTGAAATTTTTTTCTTAGAATTTTTCAAGTTGAAATGCCAAACAGTTTAAGTGAAATATAATAGCCACGTAAAGTGTGGGAATTGTCATTTTAAAGATGCAGTTCTATCGTTCAAAGACATCATTGAATTACATTGCATCACTTATTTATTATGGTAAATCATTCTGTATTGTATCGTGCTTTAAAAATAGAAATGTCTCATTTCAATTACATCATTAACTGACATTTAATTTAAACTAGCGAAAAAAAATGTAAAAAATAAAATAAAATAAAAATAAAAACAAAACACATGGTTGTTACATCATTTACAAACACCTTTTCAGTCTGGTAGATCTGAACCTGATCTAAAAATCAGTTTCAAATCAGGTCAGTTCAGATCTGAATATTTCCTGATCAAGTCAGATCTAATTTTCAGATTACAATATTTTCGTAACGAATAATCTGAAGTTTAAAATTGAGTGAGGCTTTATTGATTATTTTCCTTAAAAATTATCCAGATTAAAATTTTTCTACAAATAATTAGACTCCACTGTCAAATTATCCACTTATTTAGATAAATCTTCTAAACATTTGAATTTTCTGGAAAATGTTTACGTCATTCGCTGCCACCTGTAGGTGGATTTTTAGTTACAATCAGCCATTTTGATTGTTATTGGGCCTATTTTTTCAAATAATTCTTTTCCACTTATTTTTTCGAGGAATTAAGTGTAAATCAACACTAAACTTTGCATAAACATTACACGTCTTCATTAAATCTCACTTTCTATTACAATTATCAATAATAAAACCGTAACAAAAAACAAAATTATCATAAGCGATACTCATGTATAAAGAAATCACCTTTGTAAACCCACTTGACTACCTGTAGGATAATACCAGATAGTTAAAGGATGAATAGGATCTTCAGGCAATGTCATATTGAACTCCAAACAAGCATGAGGATCAAATCCTAAATCCAATTCATCACCAGAACTGTATTTTCTATAAACATCGTCACGATGCGATAATTCATCGCATGGATCTAGTGAACTGTCAACCGGATATGGTGTTGGATACCTAAATCTTTGAATTGTTCGCCGGTTTCGATAAAAATAACTGGCTCTCGTATCACTTCTATTAGCCCATAAACTCTTCGAATTTTGTCGTAAATACTGGTGATGTGTCTGTGGTTTATCATCTAGATGTCTTGTTCTGAGTGACGAATGTTGTCTTCGATGATGATGTTGATGATTCCTTTGTTTTGGTTCAACAGTTAGAAATTCATCAAAGGTGAAATGATCCTTATTTTTAATTCTCACTTTTTCTTCACTGACTACAGAAACAGGTCCATAATAGTCAGTAATTAATTAAACAAATTTAATTTGTTTTATTTTCCCATAACCACCATTTTTATTTATTTTTTTCATTATTAAAGTGTTTGATTTAATTATTTTTAAGTTATTACAATATTAAATAAAAATATTAAAATTCTGTATATTGTTTATTTAGTAAATGTTTTAGTTTATTAAATCGTTTAGTTGTTTGCAAGTAGAATTAGGTATTTATGATTTAGTGTTTGTTTATTTATATTTCTAAATTCCATGTCTGAGATTGAATGTCTACCTTACCTCTGTATTCGTTTGTTTGATCACTTTTCCTTCTCTGACCTGAAACTTCACCTGTAAATAATAAGAAAAAAATTATATAAACAATTAAAGTAAATATTAAATTTTTTTAAGTATTACAAAAAAATATATAACAAATATTATGTTACGTCAATGAATTTAATCTGTTTTCAATTTAATGTACCTGACCCAATTAATATTTAGTAGAGCAAAAATTAATCAATTATCTCTTGAGTCTTATTTTATAAATAGATTTATATTTTCGAAAATTTCGAAATATGAAAATTTTAATTCGAAAATATGTATTTTAAAGTTTTTGCTCTTAAATCCCATTATGAATGTTTCTTTTTTAGTTTGGTAATCAAAGTTTCGATTTTTAGTACAGAATTTGTATGAATAAAGTTGTCCTTAGTTAATTTAAATAAATTTTATCAAAGAAATCTATTAATATTTTCTTCTAAAAATCCATAAGTTAGAAAATGTTCAGAGTGAATCGATTATAACTTACTTAAAAATATTTAAAAAATAAATTTATTTTCTTTTTTATTTTCTTTTATTTAATTTTATTTTATTTGAAGTTTAATTTCAATTTTATGAAACTAAACTTTGATCCAATTTGTGATGATCAAGGTTAAATCCAAACCAAAAAAATCTCAATTAAGTAATTTTTTTTAATTATTAATTAATTTTTTTACGGAAAGATCCCTTCGCAGCTTCAAAATAAATTTCTTTGTTTATTATTTAGGCTACGGTGATTTAGACAAGTATTCTCAATTTCAAATCTTAATTTTATTTAAAGTAAAATATTTAAAATAATTTTTGCAAAATTTATATAAACAAAAATATAAAAATCAAAATTGATTAAAACTCAATGAATTTTTTTTCATTGAAAAAATTTATAAAAATTCTTCAATATTATCGATCAAATTGATGTCCTTGATTAAAATAGAAAATAAATTGTACGACAAACAAATAAAAAAATATATTCTATCATAAAATAAATATAACCGGGTTCTTAAGTGATTTCACTGAAAAAAAAAGCAAAAAATAAAAGATTTATCTCTGATAAATCCTTTAGCTTTAGGTACTTAAATAACAACTTAAACTATATACATTAAAAATATTTTACACTCATTAGCACATAAAATATAATTTAATTTGTAATCATTTAACTGTGGGTTTCATGATTGTGGTTTCTGTTTCCACACCCTTGCTTTTTATGAATATTATATTAAACACAAAGAACCGGAACAATTTGCTTCTTTTAACAACTCCACCCAAAATAAAACAAATTCAAAAAATCAATTTCTCCTTAAAGAAAATTTAAAAAAATCTGTAAAAATAATAAAAATCAGGTGCAACTATTGTATTAAGCAAAAAAAATAGAAATCTATAAAATCATCAATCAAATTTTTTTAGATTTATAAATATCATTATCAATTTTAAATTTTTTCTATTTTTTGATAGGTCTAAATTTAATAATGGATTTTGATAATTTTTACTGATACAAAGTTGAATCGCCCGTTGAACCGAAAAGTTGCAACTTAAATAAAAAGTCGTTACCTTTAACTTGTAGAACTAAAATTAATCCTAAAACAAGGCCAGAAGTCAATATAAAATGAAAAATCCTCGTTAGTGATCCCATGTCTGGCTGACCCATTCAATGGGGCAAAATAAAACCCAACAACAGTTGGGTGTAAGTGGAAGATCAAAAGTCCGCGTAGTTTTCTTGCCAACTTTTATATCTATAAAAATAAAACAATTTAAAATTAATAAACAGAAGCCTAAACCATTTGTTTCTATTTTTTAAATATATATAAGGAAAAAAATTCTCCGCAAATCAAATTTATTTGCACTAAAAATAAAAAGTTTGTGATTTTACAAAATTATTTTTCATTTCCATGTAAATATTTCGCTACTTTCACCGGCTTCGATGAGCCGGAACGAACTCGCTTCAAATGCCAGCGATGAAAAGGCGGGGATTTTTTGGAGAGTAAAAATCATTTTCAGTCATTACTTACCGGTTTAGATTAATAAGAATTCCTAATGTGGCCAGTGGGCGTCTTACTCCCACTTAAACTGAGCGACATCAGTGAGAGAATCCTGATACAAGGTACTTAAGAATAATGTTTACTGATAATCCCTGTAGTGAACTATTTACCATACACTGCACATTGAACTATTTACCATAGTCTGCACAGTTAACATTCCTGAGCAGAGATTCATTGCCAATACGTTCGTAATATGATCAACCAATATCCAAACTGAGATTTCTTTACGTCATTTCGTTTAGAGGTGAATTGATTTCTTAAGTGTAAAACATAATGTGTTGCCACTAGATGTCAGATGAGAAGAAGGGCCAACTGGATTGTTTTTTTTTAAATTTATTATTGGCGAAAAAGACAAACTAATAATTAAATCAAACATAACTGGACGCTGAAGATGATTTCAAAGATTTCAAATTTTAAAATATTTTTATTCATCTGTATTAAAGTTTTATGTAAATGCTTTATAAATTTCTCAAAAAGTTTATTTTAATGTTAAAAATGTTTATATTTTAATCTTTAAATTATCAAATTCTCCATGATTTTTCATCCAAACACATTGACCACTAATATAAGTTGCTAAAACATTTAACTCGTTATCTAAAATAACAAAATCGGCATCACTGCCAAAATTCAGATTTCCTTTCTGCTTATCAATTCCTAATAATTGAGCTGGATGAAGAGAAGCACATTCAAGTGCTTCAACCGAACTACAATTTGTTGCAGCTTTAAATGTCTTTACACATTCATTCATTGTAGCAATACTGAAAAATTTATATAAATAAAATCATTAATCACAATTCAAATAGTATTTTTAAACAAACCAACCTTCCACATAAAATATTAGTTCCAACAAGATATGCACCATTATCATTAATTTCCACTTCTTGGTGACCTATATGATGAACTCCTTTTGACAGACCCATCAAACTCACTGCATCAGTTACTAACACTAAACCTAAAATAAAAAATTTAATAAATAAATTAATTGATTACTGTAATGATTACTTTATTTCGGTATTTAATATAACTATCTGCCTTTAGAATGAGTTCGATATGCTATTCGTAAAGCAGCTGGATGAGTATGAATTCCATCAGCAATAATTCCATAAAATATAGTTTTTCCCTTAGGTATATTATCACTTGCTAACAAGCCAACTAATCCTGGATCACGATGATGAAACTAGGATTATTTAACATCTTAGATGCAGAATATCATTATGTGTTTCTTTTTCTTACTGGTAACATTGCATTAAATAAATGCGTGATAAAGGTTGCCCCGCTTTTAACTGCCATTTCACCTTCTGCTAAATCAGCTATGGAATGCCCTAAAATGAATAATAATGTTTAGAATTAAAAAACATTAAAAAAATTATGTAAGATTAATAATACAGTATTTAATACAATTATAATCATACCGAGGGAAACAGCAATTCCTCGTTGGTTTAAATCTTTAATTATATCGAATGCTGAAGGTAATTCTGGAGCTAATGTAATCAAACAAACATTTGATAGGTCTCCATACATGTTTTCCACATCCTTAAAACCGTTGTCAAATGTTTGAATTAAATTCTGTGGATGAGCTCCTGGTTTTTCTCGACTTATAAAAGGACCTTCAACGTGGACTCCTATTTAAAATAGAAATAAATTAGTTAAAATAATAAAATGTTTATAAAATGAAATAAAAGTAACCTAAAACTCCAGCTCTTTGATCATTCCCAGCAACTTTTCGAATTTTAGGTAATGTTTTACGATAATGTGATGATGGTGATGTGATCACAGTTGGACAAAATGACGTGACACCATGAGCTAAAACGCCTTGAGCAACTTTCTCAATTCCTTCTTCCACGTCAGCAGTTTCACTGGAAAAATCAAATCCAAATGCACCTAAAAAAATTTAATATTTAGTTTTTTAAATTTAAAATTTCAATTTTAAATTTTGTATTTTTATTTAGGATTTACCGTTAATTTGAACGTCGATGAAACTCGGTGCTATGAAATGTTCTTTACAGTCTATGACAACATCTGCTGTGGTATTTTCTTCGAAATATACGTTGAATGGATCAATTATTTTCCCGTTTCTCACCCATAGATCTTCGGTGACAAATGTGTGTTTTCTCAACAGCTTGCAATTTACGAATTTTATCAATTTTTCTTTTATTGGTGTCATTTCTGTAATCATACAAAGTCAACGATAAAAAAGTATATTGTCAGCAAATATTTTTTTTGTTTTTTTTTCCCCCAAATATTAAAAAATATTTTTACTTTTCGAGGTTAATTTTAACTTCAGAAACTTAAGTGACTTTAAGTACAAGGTTACTTATTAATTGCATGCGCGTGGAACAAATTAATTTTTTATGTCAAATATAAATGAAACATGAAAAAAATTAAAAAGAAAGGAATAATAATAGTTTAGTTACCGTATTTTGACTAAATAGATTGTCCCATTAGACTAGACTAAATAAGAATACGACCGGTTGATTAGACGAAGCAGATTGGATTTGTGTCCATTTATCAAGTTTAAGTTACTCGCCCGTTAGTCACAAGAGGGCCGGATTATGATAAGATTCGAGTTAACTTTCTTCAATACACAGTGAAATAAAGTTAGTTTTACTTCACTTAACAACAATAAAAAAAATAATTTATTAATGCTTTTTTACATTTTATTAAAAACGTTCTTTTTTTTACAAAATAATGTTTTTTTTATTTTTATATTTTGATACTAGATGGCGCTATGATTAACATACAATTGAGTTTTTTATAAGTTGGTCCATACTGTCCATACTAAGGTTCAATCTTTGATCCATCATCCATACTAATTATAAGCTTTGTTTGTGACAGAACACCATATTTCCAGCTGAAAGATGAATGTCATCCATTTCACTCCTTCTGTAGGCACGTGCCTAAAGGCTCAGGTAGTCCCCATTCCCTTACTATCACTTAAAAATTATTGGAACTGGAAAATAAAGGAAAAGGGGTCTCCCAGAGTCAATGTACCTAGGGGCCTCAAAGAGTCTTAATCTGGCCCTAAAAAGTATTCAAACTTTAATCCCGTTATTTGGATCTCCAATGTATGTGAAAAAGCTGAATATTTTTGTATTTGAATTGAAATTTTTTATTTTTCTTAGTTTTTTATTTGTTTTTATTATTTTTTTGAATACTTTGTATAAATTCTTTTTTAAACATTTTTGAGTGCAATGAACAAATTGAATGATGTCAATTTTAAATCGTGGAAAATGCATATGGAGACCCTCCTTGAAGAAAGAAACCTCTGGGATTATGTAGCTGGAACCAAGACAAAACCAGCCAACAGAGAAGGAATCAAAATATGGCTAAAAGAGAATTGTAAAACAAATGTATATTACAAACACTGTAAATGAAGAACAACAATCGAAAGTAGAAGATTGCAAAACTTCACAGAAAATTTGGGAAACAGTAATAAAATATCATCGAATTGAAGAACCCAACACTTGCGTACACTACATGGAAATGATGTTTTAATTAGCTAAAGGAAAAATTTAAAAAATTAGTGACATTGTGACAGCCTTTTGGACATACGCCCTAAGGCAGTAACGTAACATAGACTAACCAACCAGGGGCGACCAGGAGGTCATGCCTCCCGGTCACAAAAGTTATAAAGCTTAATCCTAAGCTGAAGCATAGTCAGTTCTTTATCCGACTCCGATGAGAGAACATCTCCTATCGGCAGTAAGGAGTTGATAGATACTTGAGTTGTAGTTGATAGATGGGTCTCTCAACACTGACTATGATGCCAATGAAGCAACCTTACTCAGGCCTTTCCAGTAAGCTGCTCAATGGCACCTGAGCAACCTTAACCTGTTGATATAACAACGATTATTGTAATGCATGTATTGTTATCAAAACAGAATAAAGAATGTCTGCCATGGTGGAATCTTAGTCTTTTTGGCCTCCTTGAACTCTGCCCAACATAAGGTTATGGGCCTGCTAAATGTATAAGAAATGTGGTAATTAGATTACTTTTGCCTTTCTGGCTTTTTATTTTGTCATGTGGATTAGAAATCTCGTATGGAAAATGTCATGTCCTTTTTGATAAGGCCTATAATTAATGAAATACAAGAAGTAAATAAGTAAACCTAACATGGCTGATCAATCGTTTACAAGCATTGATAAACTTAACGATAGAAATTATGCTACATGGAGCTTCAGGATAACCGTCATGTTAAAAGCTAAAGGATGGTGGACAGTGGTCCAAACCACTTCACCCGAAACCTTTCCTGGAGAAGCTGATAGTGTATAC
>JAQFZN010001830.1:0-13790 GCA_034687075.1 Geophilus carpophagus
AATGTAAGACATCTACATTATATAAATGATGCATTTTGGTGAGTTAGTTTTAATCCATACATTTATATAGCAAATTTTTATCATTACTTTTTTGTATACTGATCTATTTCACACATTAGCAGTGAGACAACCAATATAAGACATCTTTATTAAATGTGAGTTGTGTATTGCAAAAGATTATGCAGCTATGTTTAAATACAGCAATAACATCAACATCAACTATTGTTCTACACAAAAACCCATAGTAGAATAAAATTATACTAGTGTGATGAAACCTCTCTTTCGGTTTATTGATGAACCAATTTCAGTGATATTTCAAACTAAATAAGCTTACAATTTCTTTTTCTTTGATAATTCCATCCTTCTAAAAGACGTTGGTTCACTAGCCAATTGCTACTTAATTAAAATGCTTTGCATAATATAATATATTGCACCTGTTATTACATACCGAAATATTTAAAATGTAAATAATAAATTCATTAACCTAATAAATAAATATTAATAAATAATAAATTAATAAATAAAATAAATCTCTTAAATTGTAAATAAATAGGATATCGTAATTAAAATAACAGAAGTTTCAATAGAAACACGACTAGACAGAAAAAAATATAAGCGTAATACATTTCAAAGTAAAAATAAATAAAAACATTTTACAATTAACTGAAAAGAATAAAATTTTAAGAAAATTTAAAACATGAAAAACAACAATTCAAATAAACCCGTCATATTTCATAAATTTTGTACAAAAAAGAGGAATGATATCTAAGAAGTCCATCTTGTATTTGATTAGCCTTTTTGTTATCTTGCTTCAATTTCTAATTAATTACATGATTAAATTTTTCCTCTTTTTGATAATTAATATCAGTCATCGTAATATGTACAAAGAATGCTCTAATCACATATCTAAAATTAATTATTACTCAGTATCAAGTAGTATTACAGGCCATGTTAGTTGCATATATTGCAAATGGAAGTCATCGCCTACATATTTTGTATGTTTTGTTTTCTTTTTGAATAATCCACATCCTGTGTCCTGCAAATCGTGCCGTGATAAGGGCGAAGCGCAGTAAAATCTAATTTTTTTTTGTTTTTTTTTAAAGATATATGATGCACAAGCACTACAAGAGTCTGGTGTATGTACAAGTTCCAGATGAAAATAAATAAAATTAAGAAACTCTTATAAACAAATAAAAAAAATGCCGTAATGACAATTATAATTAAAGATGAAGTAATTCTTAGAAGATAAAATGGGAGAAAACAAATATTTACATCAATCTTCAACAAGCATCTTCGGGAAACAAAAATTTCCCAACAACTCGTAGGCACATTTTTTTTCCAATCTTAAACTGAGGAGGGAAAAAAAATAAAATTTCAAGTAAAAATATTTCAAATAAAATAATTTGTAAAAATAAATAAACATCGGAATGTTTAAACAATAATAAATTAGAATGAATTTGAAATAAAATAAAAAAAAAATAAAAATTGGTATCACTCACCCCTGTCCGTCATAAGACCTAAGAATTGATTTTTCATTATTTTTTTTTTGGTCGCTGGAAAAATAATTTTGGCTAGTGATTTTATTGCAATGGATAAAACTGAACGAGAGGAATCTCCGCTCTATCACGTGGTACCACAATATCCTCCTTTCTCAGTCATTTTATTGCTAGTATATCACAAACAGAGTTCAGTTCACGGATCCTTTTTTTTTTCCTCTTATCAGTCTACCAAAAATGTGGCCTCTGCCAAGGACGACACCAGAAGAAGACACTGATGTAAAAGGGCGGATCAATAGTTCCTTGAAAAAAAATTTTCTTTCATTTTTTTGTAGACTTTTTTTGTCGGCAGGGAGGGTTTCTTTGTTTTCGTGGGAAGGAGATGATGAAGAAGGAAGATGGCGGAGAAGAAGGAAAAAGATGGATTGATGAAGACTTTGGGAAGAAGAGAAGAAGGAATCATTTCACGGTTCACTCTCTTCCTCCATATCCTTTGCAGAGTCGTTTTCCTCGTCCTCCGAAGTCGGACTTGGGCCGGAAGAGGGGTCCTTGAAGCAGGCAGACTCGTAATGTTTATTTAGATAGGATTTGAGAGCGAAGGACTTGTTGCACCTTTTGCACTTGAAATTCTTGAAGGCCGAATGTGTCTGCATGTGAGCGCGCAAATTGGACCGGTCGGCGAAAGCCTTGCCACAATGTGCGCATCCGTACGGCTTCTCGCCAGTGTGCGATCGCATGTGGCCCTGTAACAACCAAGGGCGGGAGAACGACTTGCCGCACACGTCACATTTATGATTCAGACTGTGCGTCAACACGTGCATCGCCAGGGCTGGCATGCTCACATACGCTTTTCCGCACGTGCCACATTTTTTGGCCAACTTGGAATCGAGACTCCGGTGCGTTTGCTTGTGGCGGGATAGATTGGACGAGGTCGCGTAATGTTTGCCGCATTCGTTGCAAGTGTACCGTGCGCGCGATTTTTCTGAACCTCCATTTTCACACGAACCAGGACTCTCAGCAGCACTTGCGGTTTCAGTGGTCACAGCAGCTGGTGTGGATGACGCTGCAGCAGTATTCTTTTTTCTTGACCGTCCGTCCGTGACGAAAAACGCATCGTACGTGTAGCCGATGGTGACGCCGTTGTTGAATAAGTGTGCGCCGCTTCCGTCGCTGCTCGCCACAGACGAAGACACCGAGTCGTGACTGACGCATTCGTCCACTTCGAGACCATTGACGGAAGGAGTTGTAGGAGATACGATTTCCGTACCAAAGTTGTTGGACGACGTCGTATTGCTAGCCTGTTGAGTGGGCGGCGGTTGATGATCATGTTGGTGGTGATGGTGATGGTGATGTTGGTGGTTTGCTTGACTGAGGTCGAGTAGTTGTTTGGCGCATTCCGTATCGTGCTCGCTCGGTTTAAGAGATTCGTCATCATCATCAGCTGCTTGAAGAATCACAGTGTTGGTCGGAGGCAGATCGTGTAAATAGCCTGTAATAAAGAGATAAAAATAAAAATATTTTAGAAAAAAAAATTGTATAAATAAAACATTTTACAATCTACTCCAACCGTCTATACGTCGATCTAAACATCAATTCTGTCATTCTCCATTTTCTTTACCAACAGGTATGGCACCTGTGAGCACGCGTGAGCTCGTGCGCAGTTCTCACGAGCCCCTCACCAACGATCATTGTCGAGGGGGAGTCCGATAGGAGCGGTCGTATCGATCCGAAACTTAACGAGCCGCCCCGGGCGAATCACGCGGGAGCTCTACGGGAAGGGAGCGAAGGGGGGGTTGGTGGGAAGAGGGGAGAAAATAGAGGCAGAGACGCGACGAGGTATCAGCGATAGACGACTTCCGCGTCAGAGAAACGGCCACCCGACAGGCGCCTTCGAAACAACTTCGATTCATTGGTCGGTTGAAAAGAATTTAAAACTTGACACACCGAACATAACCTTTTATCCCTGAATAAAGTGAAAAAATTTAATGTCGGAACATTTACTGTAAGTCGTGTGAATAATTTCATTTACGTTTATTGGCTGATGGGATTTAGTTCCCAAGTGCGCCCTCAACTTTTGTTTTACGACTTATCAAGAAGTACAAGTTATCCTTGTTATCACCTAGTGTTGCTAAGAGACGGATCATCGCATCTTCCATGGCTAATTACAAAGAACGATGTAAAAGGATCATCAGATAGTCGTCCATCCTTCTAATTCCCCCATTTGTTGCTAAAGACAAGCGTTGCCGTCCAATTTATTGACAGTCCAGCAGGGAGATGACGACGTCGTTGTAGCGGGAACAGCAATTGTTCCTCGCCCCTCGACCCGCGTTCGTAATGGATCTAAGAGGATTAGGACAAACAGGGGTCCACGGGAATAGCGTCGACGTCATTGTCAACGCTTTCCCCTTCTCTCCATCCACCCCAACGCGACTTTGTTGATAGTAAACATGGAGCATCTCGTCGCCTTTCCACTTCTTGCAATTAACACACGTAACAAAGATAGACGAGGGAGGGGATTCAACTTCGATAAACCCAGTTGAGTCTCATGTGCGTCTTTGTCATCGAAAGTAATAACAAGCGAAAAAAGGCAGGATAAAATAAAAATTAAAAAATAAAAAGAAAAGAGATATAATTTTAAAAAATAAAAAGGCCCCGTTGTGCCATCAGCCTCATCATTACAAAAGCTCCGCACTGCGGGTGGGCTGCACCGCCAACACCCAATATCGTGCAGGAAAGCCGAACCTCGGGCGGAGCTTTTTGCACTTGCAGTTTGTTTTCGACTCTGTAAAAATCAATCAACGCGCGATGTATGACGTCATACACAGGAAGTAAAAACTTAGCAAGAAGGAAATGGAGATATGTTTGTGATTAAGAAAAGAGATTTCAAAAAACAAAATTCTCTTTTTATTTCTTAAAAGTAAAAAAAAATAAATAAATAAAAAAGTTAAAAATGGAAATGAAAAATAGCGCGCGTTTAATTGCAATGAATTTCATCCTCGCATGCTCTCGATGCACGCAGCTCATTATCTCTGACACGTGCATGAAGAAGAGCGTGGGACGCGTTTCGCTCGGGTGTGCCAGAGTACGCGTGCGGCTATGGGGCATGCAGCTGTTGCATGTGAGACTCACCGTTGTGCAGTTGTACCGCATAGTTCGTGTATGAAGGCGGAGGACTTGGTGCTACAGTGGCTTCAGATGGACTCGATGGACCTCGTGAAGGGGAGCGATCTCTGTCCACGGGGTATTTTACCTTCTTCACCAAATAACAACGGGGCATGGCGAATGAGCCACGATTCTGCGTTGGACTTGCTAGTAAAATTCCTTAGTAAATCGCAGATTTCAAGGAAAGGAAGGAAAAAAGGTGATCAAACAGTCTTCAACTGGTAGTTCCTAAGGGCACACACACACAGTCTTGTATGCGGTGCGCCTCCGACCCCGCGCTCACTGCTTCCACGACACCGCACTGCACTGTGGGTAGGCACGCCTCGACTGACGCGGCCGCAACGCGACGCTGCTTTTGTATGGATTAACGACGCATGCGTATTATGCGGCGCGCATTCAAAACTACTTGCTGAAAAAATCGAAATAAAAACAACTAAAAATAAATATAAAGATTAATGTTTTACATAGTTTTAGCTATTTTTACATTTATTAACACATTGTAGTGCGCAATAAAAATTCATTAGTAGCTTTTTCAACACTTCAAAATTGTAATTAACTCAAAAGTAAAAATAATAAAATACCAAAAGTTGAACATTTTCAAACAAATTCCACATTAAACTTTTTCACCGAGCAAAGTTTTGACTCATAAACACGTAAATCGCACATTTTGGCTGGGTCGATTCGGGATCCTTTGTGCTCAGAACTGAGCGCTGAATCATCGATCGTCATTAGATTAAACTTCATCGCCATCACCAGTCGCTAATCAAGGAAAGAGGGAAAGAGGGAGGCTCAGGGATCTCTTAATCCGCGTTGGACGAGTCCACATGTGCGTGGCAACTAATTGATCGTCAATAGCAACGTGCGTGGCAGTTTATTTTATGGCCGATCGCTCGCGGAGAAGATCCTACTCCTATGCACACACGCTATCCTCATCCTCATTCATCCATCTTTTCCCCCATCCCCTCGCTTACCGTATGGCGACAGGTGACTATGACGTCATTTCTGTCCAAAATTTATACTTTAAATCCAAATAGAGTGCACAAAAAATAAAAAGGGATACACACAGAAGTTAAGGCAAACAAGGCACGCGGTGGTGTCACCGATGCGCTCCAATCAGGAACGACTGGGGAAGGGCGGAGCACGCGGCCGTCACCAAGAACAACAACATGGCAATAACAAATAGTTTATTCGTTGCCTTCACCAACGCCGCCCTCCTCCATAAACACGCGGACGGGTGAAAACGGGTTGATTTCCACTCCCGCTATAACAAACGAAATAACAAATGAAAACGGTGCAAAAAGAAGAAAATAACAAAAGGATTGTCAAAAAATTTTCTCATTTTGATTTCCGTATTTCATTCTCAATTGTTTATTATTGTTATTAATGTACCAAGTGTATTTTCAAATTTTTCAATTTTTTTGCTATCACAACCAACAAATTACACGTGTGTTTATAGTGTAAAGAGAATTGTTTGATTGACGCGTCCACATAAGTGGAAATTGCGCGAGTCAGCTGGGATCCGTGATCTCACTTGCAGTTCGTTCATTTTAGCGAGGTTTTGCCAGCTCAACCTGTAGACGCGCACCTGTTGTAGCGTGGCTCCCTCTGCTCTTCCCTCTTACTCCCTCTTTTCTTTTTTTTCTCTACTGGCCTCCTCCATCCCCAGATTCATCCAACCCACCCTTTTTTTTATCGATCGCTCACAATTTGGCACAGACCCAGGGAATCGTACCAGTCCCAACTGGTCCACAGGACAGGAATGAGAGATGATCACAATTTCATGAGACGTAGAAAGAAGTGAGTCCATGCCCGACCAAAAGCACAGGAACTCTTTCCTTTTCCTCTCTCCTCCACCGCCTCCTCTTTCATCCTCATCCCTTTCCCTCATTCCATGCTCGTGCGACGAAACTACACAAATGGCGACTGTGGGCTCAGGGCCGTTTGGCCTAGCGCCAACTCATAAACTTGTCTCGGTGATTGGATCGCTTTGGCGTCCGCTTAGTTAGTTCGAGAAGAAAGGATAAGAAGTAAAAGGAGGAGGAGAAATGCAGCACCGCGTACGACGTGCATAAATTCCACATGTATAATTTAATCCAGTCGAAAATTATTTCTTACAGCTTTTTGTTTAGTTTTAAAAACAAATGTATTATATACACATACAATGTACTGTATGGAATTTGTCCGAAATGTTTAAATAAGAATTTTTAATTACTCGAAATCGATATGGATGCTAAAAAGATTCTTGTGAAATTATTAACTGCTTGCATTAATTTGAAGTTATTAATAGTGAGTTAAGAAGAAATTCTTTTTATTTCAAGTAAAATGTTTTCTTTTTTGTTTACTCAAATTAAATTTTTTTGAATTAAAATAATCTAAAATCAAAAATAATATTTGAAATGATGAAAATCACGAGAAATCTTTCAATAATTGTTTCATAAATATTA
This sequence comes from Geophilus carpophagus, assembly GCA_034687075.1. Lineage (NCBI taxonomy): Eukaryota > Metazoa > Arthropoda > Chilopoda > Geophilomorpha > Geophilidae > Geophilus > Geophilus carpophagus. The sequence goes on from JAQFZN010001830.1 coordinate 7,103, forward strand.
TAAATCTCAATTTCTAAACTGTCTGCAATAGTTGATTTCAAAAGTCCTAAATAATGCATCTTATTACATAAAGAGTAATTGCTTGTAATTTTAAAGCGTCACTTAGTGCTTTCCCATCAAACATTAACTTTAGATATATAAAACGAAAAGTACAACTGTAAATGACACAAATCTAAAAATTTGATTGCATTTAACATTTAAATACAATTTGTGCATACTAGAATAAAAGAACTGAAATTACTCAATGTTAAAATAATTTAATTCAAAACTAATTCAAATAGCAAACTTTCATGACTGTCAAAATCTTAAAGTTAAAGCTAATTGCTAACACTTCTTTTATTTACATTAATTTATTGCTAATAGCAAAGAAGAAAAATAGATCCCAATGTGTAATACCAAGTAATTTATCGTAATGACGAAAGGAGGCGAGGTAAATGAGATGAAGTTACAGCGATAGCGATGGTAGATCCATCGCCGACTATTACACACGTACCCAACCCTCTATCTCCTTCCACACCCCTTCCTAAGACTCGTTTTCATTTGCCGATAGGCGGACGTGGAATTGGAAAGAGATGGGAATTGGTGAAAACGCAGAAAGACGATATGGAATGAGGATGAGGATGGTGAAGCCGCCATATTTCACGCGGCGCCGTCTCCATTATTTGATCGGCGCGCACCTTGTTTATCGCTAGTGTAACACTGAAAAACGGTCGCTGGGCCGACGTGCTGCTCATGCGCGATTGAGTATTTTTTTTTATTTTTTATTTTCTCTTCTTCATTTCTTCCTTTTACCATCTTTTGTGGCGCCATCCAACGACAACGAAGAGCAAAAGACGTACCTGCCACTCGTGCCCGAAGCAACCTTGGGGCCATGAACACGCGGGGCAATTTATGGCGAGAAGTTCACTCGATAAAACTTGCTGTCTCAACTTTTTTAAACAGAATTGCACCCGAATCAATTTATGACTCCCTCGACGATCCTATCCATTCGCCTTTCCTCCCCCTCTCTTTTCCCCTCCCCCATCCACCTCACGCCAGAAGATCGTGCCCCGAGACCACGTAGTAGTCAGCATGGCCTCAAGGTCTACAGGTGACGGAGTCAAAAGAAAAAAAAGAGAAGAAAGGGGACTCAGCACAGCTTCAATTACGAGGGTCGATCAATAGGGAGTAGGGAAGGGAAGGAGGCAGTTAACCCTTAATGAGAACCTCCCTACAGCGATCGAATACGAATCAGCTTGATGATTCGTTACAATGAGAGTTGGGTAAGGAGTCTCGATTCATTTGAATCAGATACAGCCAAATAGAGAAAACACTTTCAATTTCACCTCAAGTGAGAAACGAGAGTTTGGCAAAGGGAGGAAAAGAGAAAAAGTGGTGGAGTGAGGTAAAAGAAAAAAGAAACCTCAATTATTTTTTTTATAAAAAAACTGGGTAATTGATATTTCGTTTATCTAATAAGATAGATGAATGGAATGTGCGGTCTCTGTCATCTCATTTGGTTGACCAAGTTTAATCAAAATGGCGGTTTTTCTGTGGTCACCAATAGATAATCGAAGTTACACCTTGGGCCTAATTGATGGGCCCCTTTACACCCTTGAGGGAACGAGAGAGACAAGTGAAAAGGACGCGCTCCTTAATTAACTACATAAATTATGCACGCGACTCGAACACCACCTGTCACTGAGGTGCAACTTGATCACTTATTATCGATCCAAGAATATTTGAATTCTCGTTTAAAAGCGTACAGCTCATTTTAATTTTAAAGAACTCATTAAAAAATCTATTCAGTGTATTTTAAGATAGTTAAATTTATGAATTAAATTTTTTTAAATAATTTGAATTATCACTTAAGTAATTGAAAAATGTTTTACCAAAATATAATTCGTCAGAAAATAAAGTTTAAAAAATCAATTTAGTAATGTAATTCCTTTCTAATTAGATTAAATCAAATCAAATTTATTACAAAATATTAAAAATTATGAGAAAATTAAAATTAAAAACAACCAGGAAATAAACCTATTTACAGTGTATGTATAAACGTATAGTGGCGAGTGCGAGTAGTGATTTCAAAGAGATCCGACATGACGTAACTATAAATGTCAGTTCTTGGATTTGAGCAACTGAAGGAAGAACGAGAATGATGGGCGGAAAATGCGCGCGCCTGGGCGCGTTTCGTTCCTTGGTCGCCTCCCCCCCTAATCCCTCGAGTGGCGCCATTATTTCATGGTTATTGCCAATTGTGAGATTCCACCGCCATCATTGTGCTACAGTGAAGGAAGACGAGTTGGCCATCCCTCCCCCTACTCTTCGACCGCATCCTTCTCCAATGTCGTTACACGTAATCCCGGCCGGTTGGGATCTTCGCTAATGTCACCCACAAAAAAATTATAAGAAGTCCAGAAAAAAAAAATTAATCCATCCTAAATTTACCTGACTCCCTATCACTTTCTCAACTACATGAAACCAAGATAGGAAATCTCGCCAAATCCTCATTCTTTGTATTTCAACATAATTCAAAGTTCTTTTAACGGAAATCATCCTCAACTGAGATATAAAAAAATTACAAAAGTAAAAGTCATGTACATGCAAAAGAGACTCTTGAGATGACTTAAGTCGAGCGGAAACATGAGAAAAATGTTTAAGAGCATGCCATCTTGAGGGGTTTTCCACTTGATTCCCATTACAAAAGAACCGCTCTTGACGGGCTCATCCAAAGACCCATTGTCTTGACTTGATGGACAAAGGAGGTCTCACAAGTCCATATAAATGGCTCTAGAGGCGCTAAAGAGGGGAGTAATTCAAAAGCAGTGGACGAGGAAGAAAGCAAATCAAAGGCAATTGCAATGCCAGCTTTTGTTCTACTGTCAACCAATTCTATTTCCTTCCTTTGAAACTCAACAAGAGCTCAGCAGGGCGACTCAATCATCAAAGCACACCGTTTTAAGCGTTTACCACACACGAAACATAATCTCGGCAACGTGTCCGATTGACAGACCCAAGAATTTCAACTCCCTTAAACCCTACTACAAAAGAGTGTGGCATGGGTGAGTTAACAGTGACGTCACAGCCACAGTCGAGCCACGAGGGCGGGGTCGATGGAAAGTCAATCACGCACACTCGCCTCATTAGCCATTATCAGTGAAGTGCAGCTCAAGAGCCCCACACGGGGAATTGTGGAAGGGGAAATGGCGTCCACTGCTGTCACAAGCAGGAAAAGTAGGGAGTGGGGAGATAGATGCACGTGCGAGCACGCGCAATCACAGTCATTGACGCGAATGTGCCCAATTTAGATGGAACTGACCTCTCGCTTCTGTTAACTGAATTCCCTTTCTTCAATTAGAAAAAAAGGGGGAGATGAGAAAAGAGAGGAAAATAGGGGAAAAGGGAAATGTAAAAGGGAGGAGACGAAGAGGGGTCTTTCTTATCCCCTCGTAGTGCTTCCCGTAAAACCGCGATAAGTCGGTGGCGCGTGCAAGTGACTCACCCATAGTCGCCCAGACGGCTGTGATTTATTCGTTTGCCTTTTCACTCAATATCATTGCCACGCCACCAAGTGGCCATTCCGTAAATTATGGGAGCCATTTTAAATTTGCATTTAATTGAAGAACCTCACTCCTCAATCCCCTCTGCATCATAGAACAATGAAAGAGTATTTCCCAATTCCCCTCTTCCTTTCCCCCATCACATTCTCCTCCCCATGTACATAAATAACCAACAGAGACAAACGTATCTCTCCAACTGCAACAGCAGGTAATCACCTGTGCCCATAGAACAGGCAAGAGGGAAAGAAGCACGAGATGAGCAGATGAGCCGTAAAACTGGGGATGGAGAGACACCGATTTCAGTCTAGTCGTAAATCTCGTCGGCTTTGCTTCTTATCTGTTTGCAAACTTAGCACCAACGAGCCATTAAAACGGAAGTGCTAGTACTCTACATATACAGTACACACATTGAGTAGAAAAAAATGATGACATGATGGCGTCATCGTGAAGCAAGCCTTTCACATTGGTTTTATCATGTTTGAAATTTTTCATTATACAATGACATGAGGAGGACAAAAGCCCGCTGTGTTTTGACGGGCGGTTTTAATATAGAAAGCCCACAGCATGAAACGCCACCGTTTGGAAAAGGGGGTCAGTGGCCCGTAGCACCAGTGCGGATGCTGACGATGTCCAATCGATCAACTGCGGGGGTAGAAAAGGCCGACTGGGGAAGGGGAGTTTCTTTCCTGTGTCAGCGTTTTGTTGCTGCGGGGAGAGGAGAAGATGGAGGGAAACGAGAGAGGAGGGAGGATGAGACGGCTATTCATACAGGTTGCTCCTCCTACCACCTCCACTCTCCTTGGCGCGTGCGACCCTTAATGCCGAAAATCTTTGCCCGTCATCATATACTCCCGTTACCATGGAAACTGGAAGCTGGAGGTGGGAACGAGGTCATTTTTTCCACACAATAAGCGATGGAAAGCAATGAGCGTTGCGATTGGTGGCAAATGCCCTCAAGTTGTGTTTCACAATCACAGGGCAATGCAAAAAAAAGAGAAAAAAAATTACTTAAAAGAAGCCCAGTGATTAAAAAAAAGGGTACAGCTAAAGGGCAATTGGCTACTTCCGGTTAGTTACTCGCAATCAAGTAACCGGAAGTAAAGTTGAAAGACGGAGTTTGAGGATAAAAGATTTCTCGGTTTGATGAGCAGAGAAAAGAAAAATGAGTGCAACACGTGATGGAGAATGCTATCCACGTCCATCCAGTGGACGATGAGCTCACTTCTCTAGCTTGTGCTGATAAACTTGACAAGAGGAATCATCATCTGTTGCCAAGTCAACTTAATTGCATGCATTCACACGTACCCTATTTCTCCTTCTCCCCCTCTTGTGAAGGTCAATAAAATGCAGTGAAGAGAAGAGAAAAAATATTATTTTATCAAAATAATAGTTTTAGAAAGAAAGAAATAAAAAATATTTCCTATACGCCTTGGTAGCACTTTAAAAATAATAACTTTTTCTTTTTTTTTCTAATATAATGTACATTTCTTCGTATTGTTCGAGCGAAAAATTGGAACTGAGACAAACGACTGTAATGTATTTCTCTCGTCAATTTAAAATGACCACTTTTTTTTCCTTCTTTTTCTCTTTCTATAACCTGCCACCTCATCACTAAACACCTGTTCTCATCCCATCACTAAAGCACACCTGTGGACAGTTGGCTTAAAAAAAGAAATTGAAAAAAAAATCAATAAAGAATTTTATAAAATAAAATAAAAATAAATGTGCTAGAATTTTAAATAAAATTCAAGGCGCAAACCACACGAAAACAACAAAATGTTTTTAAAGACACAAAATGTAAGAAAATATGTCCCATCTTGCACAGTGACACTAAAGTCCTTATTGATCCACTGGGAACGAAGAAGAGTGAAGAGAGAAAGAGAAAGAAAGAGAAAGGGGGGTCGTATGACATTCAGACCACGTGACACCCGACGTTGACGTGCGGGGGTGGATGTGAAAACCTTTTTTTCCCTTTACACTCGGTTGGCAAATCCATCTGGAGCGAATCCTAAATTCCCAGTGGGGTGCATGTGAAAACTGTTGCTTCAAACCTTTTTTTTTTTCTCTTTAGTCTTTCTCTCGCTTTACACACATAATGCAAGATCAACACAAAAATAGCATAACCCGAGAAGAGAAAAAAAAATCTTTAATCAAATTCCGGAAAATCCAAGTTCAAAAAGTAGATTCCTTTTCTATTTCCTGCCAACCACACAAATAAAAAGATGTTTAAAAGAAAAAATTCTTTTGGTTTCTTTTCAACTTCTTAACTGAAATCTAAGACGCTGATGGTTGAGGGAGTCGTTGGTGCTGCAGCCACTGCTGAGTAAACAACATCGAGGGGGCAGCCAAGCGAAGGTCTCCTCACCATCCGAAGGGGACGGATGACTGAGCAACGGGCCAGCGAGCGAAAACCAAGGCGGAAGAAACTAATAAATCAGACCAGGGGTGGAGCCCACTGACTTTCCAAACAACGGATCAACAAGTCTCTCTCTCTCTGTCTTTCTCTTTCTTGTAGACTTTTCTTCTTCTTGTACGAGTAATGAGATGTTTACCAAAACGCCATCAGCATCAGGGGTATGTTAGCACAAGCTCACCTCACTAGACAAGTGAGTGAAGTAGCCTGCTTTCAACATTTTTCTGCGAAAACAAACTCCCCCTTCCACAAACCCTATCGTACCCACCGTCCCCCATCTTTCTTTCCTCTTCCTGTCAAGGCCGAGAATGAGTGACAGAGAGAAATGGCAGCAATTGCACATGCATGGCTGCAACATTTATCCAGAGGCTTCGAGCGTAAACTAGATTCAATTGCAATCAAATAAACACGCATTTACAGATAAAACACACGCTACAGTTGTTAGTAAAGATGTTCCAATAGCCTTAAATAAAAACTATTTCTAATATTATTTACTAGAACCAGAAGTCTTTCTTTACTTCTGTTACAACCAAGTCTTTTGTTTACAATATATATAAGCACATAGAAGTAGCGCTGTGCTGCTAAAATTTTATTTACTGTCTCTCAACAGACATCATCCTCGTTCCCTGACCTCCCACAAAAAAATAAAATTTTGTCGGGGAGGAAAGGAGGTACTTTTCTGAGTTATTTTGTTGTTTTCGTATATAAGTTGTAAAATAACCACTCAATTATT
>JAQFZN010001831.1:0-13786 GCA_034687075.1 Geophilus carpophagus
TGTGTATTTAAAAACACTTCATCATATTTAATAATTACATTTTCAGCAAGATAATTATTTTTATCAGTGCCAGTCCACAGATACAAATGAGATTCTTTTAAGTGGTTACAATGCATTCCAACTTGCACTTGGTAATAATATCCCCTGCTTGTAATTCTTATTATACTTACTTATTATAAAACTGAAAGCATAATTTGCAACTCAGATTTGTTATAGGCTTAGAATAATCACTATCATGATACGAGTGTTGCAAAATGGTACATTCAGCTTCTTGAGTCTGTTTAATTGTTGTAAAAATGATGTCAGATAAAAGTGTTCCTGGAATACTAACAACATCTCGTAATAGTGAGGCCATGAAGTAATCAATCATTGATTTTTGGTTTGTAAATTTAAGTGTAATTAGCATACTGTAACTGTGTTGTGTGCTTTGTTCGCCTGGTAAGTCTCCAAGTTTGGTTTTTTTAAAATTGATATCTTCAATCAACGCTGGGTCCACCCTTTTTTTTACCTTTTCCCCAACTAACAGCAATATCAAAAATAATTGAACACAGCCTGCTTCAGATTTTGTGATCAACTTATTCCAACTCTTCTACAATTTCTTACACGCTTACAAAATTAAAAAATGTCAATTATCTTGAATGACAAACTTAAATGTCATAAATGCTACAAAATGGATATTGTTTTGGCATTTTTAACCTCACTATAATAGTGTATAGTCAGAGTGCCTCAATTTTTGTGATTTTCTATGACTCTTTTTGGAACTTTCACAACTGATGCGGCAAAACTTTGTATTTTACGTTTGTGCTACGCATCAGCAAACTTGAAAATTGTTTTTTGACTTTGATGCATTAAGAATGGCACAGATAATAAGAGATAGTTTGACAGGCTAAGAGTCAAATACAACTTGAATTCAAGTCGTATACAACTTGTATACAAATTGTATGCAAGTAGTAACGACTTGATTGCAAGTTGCACTACATTTCGTATGGAAATGTTGTTTACTTATGGATTGTCTATCAATTTGTCTTAATTTACAGTATCTTCAAAGCTTTCGCCAGGGGCACTAATTTGCATATACAGGTAAATGTCGTTTTGCGCTGATTTAATTTACGCCGATTCACAATTACGCCGGTTGGTGCCGGCGTGAGATTCCCCAGTTTGGCCGACACCAAACGACAGTAGGTGCCGCGATTCTAATAGCAGACAGACTTTTACACGTTGTTTTACGCTGATTTTTTTTACTTCGGTGTCTCTTGGAATGGAACCCCGGCGTAAAACGACGTTTACCTGTATATGCACTTCCGGTTCCAGTCTACCTCCAGTCTAATTTTTACTGTCAAAACGTGCACACGTGTTTCCAGTTCAATCGGACTAATTTATTAATAATTAAAGGTTTTCTGTTCAATCTTGAACTTTCTTCTTTAATTTTTTCCCTTTCTAGATAGAACTATTATGTCTAAGCCCAGAAGTGATACTCTACAATTGGAGAAACCGGCTAAATCGGCAATTAGCGATAAGCCTAAGGCAAGTAGGCCTATTTCACGGTCTAAGATCTTGAGGCCATCTTCTAAAAAATGGTCATTGTCGCTTTTCTCCTCCCCAGAGCCTCTTATGCAAGCCTTGGCAGAGCCGGCTATCACCTTGGCGTCGATTCAAGCTATGATTAGCAATGCCATGAAGGGCCTTGCTCCTCGGCAAGTGCCGTTACCAGCACCGCCTGCCGCGGCCCCGCTTGCACCTGCAGCGGCTAGCCTTCCTGGAGACACGCACGTTTGTGCAGATGACGACTGGGTAAGAAATTGTTAATTTTTCTTCTCCCTCTGTCATTTATTAGCCTGTAGTTGGAGCAGAGACAAAAGTTATGGTTCTGGTGTTCAAGCCCGGTCTTATCACCACTTTGTTGTCCCTTCTACTGAAATTGTGTCCTCTTGTAAACGACATCCTGATTTCTCGGCTGCACTGTTTTCACGCCTAGTCATGAGCTGATTGATTTGTTTCATTCAGTGACTAAAAACAGTTGCTCTCTCTGGTTGTATTCGCCAACTTGACTTGTCCTGTTGTGCTTGAATCTCGAGAATTTAGCATCTTTGATACGTCTAAATGATTGCACTTTCGATTGGTCAGTTGTTTTCATAACATTAGTGGTTTGCAATTTGCTATTGTCGAGAATCCAATAGCACCACCTGACCCACGTGTGTGGTTTTAGGTAGGATTACGTGTTCTTTCCTATTATCCACAAGAAACCAAGAACTAAATTTCTCAAGATTGGCAATCTCCTTGGCCTAACGCTCCTGTCCTTTGTCTTTTCAAAGTAGTATAGTTGAATCTCGCTTCCCCTCTTTTTTGTGGTTGAATTAGTGTTGGATTCCTGTAACACTCTCACAGCGAGAGCGTTCTGTGCACCTGCTTTTTTTGTGCTTTTAGGATTAAATCTCCTCCTCTTTTCTGCCATTAGCCTGTTCTTGGAATAGAGGCGTGGGATATAGTTCAGGTGGCCACGCATCGGCTGACCACCACCTTGTTGTCCCTTTTTTAGTGGAACTTTTGCCCTCTTGATAATGGTAATTTTAAGTTCCTTTGAAAGCACTGCTTCCACGCTTAGTTTCCTCTGTTCTGATTGAGTTTGTCCAGAGACTAAGAAGCAACTGCCGGTGATTGTCAAAAGGGGCCCCAGCCCCTGTTATTTGGATTTCTCGTTTAAGTCGACGTTGGTCTGCCCAAAACTTGCACTTTCTCGGTAAACTGTCAAGTTAAAGTCATTGCAGAATGCAAACACCACTTGACTTGCATGTTTGGATTTTAGACTGAACTGCGTGTTCAGTCCTTCCATCTAAGAGAAACTAAGAACTCAGTTTCTCGAGATTGGCAATCTCCCCATCTTAAAAACGCTTTCTGTTCCTTTGGTCTGCCAAAGTTGAACAGATGTCTCTCCTGCTTCTGGTTTACCCGGACTAAGCCTGGAGATGTTTCGTTTTGGTGATTTGCTAAAGCTGCTAAGGAAATGTAACAGCACCACCCTACGATTGCAAACTCGAAAACAATGTATCATTTGATTGTTTAAATAAAAAATTTTTATTTTTCAAAAAAACTTAAAAAGTTTCGTTTATCATTTTTGGCTTATGCCTTTTTTGCCTATAACTCGGCAAAAGAAATGTTTGTTAAAGATTTTTAAAAAATCTTTCAGTGACAACTGACAGAACAGAGAGTTCTATTGATCTCATTGTTTTGTGCGTGCCCTTTTGTTTTCACAAAAGTCTGTCACGTAATTGCGGGGGCTTTGCACTCATTCAATGCAAGATTGGCGATCTTCATTGATGATTAGTTCGCAACCAATCCCAATAAACAGCAGCATAAGGAGCAAAGAGATCTGATGATCTCTTTATTTCAAGCATTAGGTTTCAGGGTGCATCCTGAAACCCACTACCTGCCTAACAATTTTTTATTTCTCTCCTCATTCGGCCAATTTTTCTGTTTTTGTGCCATCAGATAGAATTGCCAACAGAAAGAGGGCCATTAGGAACATTCTTTAATGTGACTATCCATCAGTGCGTGAACTAACAGCTATAATTGGAAAATTAAACACAACTACAATTGCGATCTTCTCGGCTCTTCTGTATTTCAGAGGTTTGCAAGTACTTAAGATGATGGGTTTGAGGTGCGGGTCATATGACTCAGTGTCCTATTTAAATGCAGAGCTTAGCTGGTGGTTGTGCAACCTGGATGGTTGCAACTCCAGATCTTTAGCAACCAAACCTATCATAATGACAATTGACATTGATGCGTCTTGTCAGCAATGGAGGGCTTACTCCAGCTTTATGCAAACGGCATATATAAATGAACCTGAATTCTTAGCAGCCTTTTGGGGGTTGAAGTGTTTTGCTACATCTGTTAAATAATGCCATTGTCAAGATGCGTCTTGACAATATTGCCGCCATTGCGGCAATTAATCATTTTAAAAAGTCCCAGATCCCTAGACCTCACTGCTCTCGCACAGGACCTGTGATCATGGACAATAACTAAAAATATTACGATACAGGCGGAGCACATCCCCGGGAAGGAGAATGTATTTGCCGACCACACTTCAAGGAGTGGAGTCTCGGACTCAGGGGACTAGTGCCTTGCAACCTCAGTTTTTAAATCCCTGTATGAGAAATGGGGATCCTTTAGTATTGATCTGTTTGCATTCAATGCAAACACGCAATTGGCGAGATATTTTAGCAGGCTACCTGATCTTAATGCTCAAGCTTTTGACGCCTTAATTCAGGATTGGACAAACAAATCGACCTTGTACGCCTTCTCCCCATTTTGTCTGATTGCACCCACTCTGATGAGGATCAGACAATCAGAGAAACCAGTTTAGATGGTGATGATAACACCATTGTGGCCGACACAAGCCTGGTTTCCACTTCTGTGACCACTGGCAGTGGAGAAACAACTTCTCCTGCCACAATTCTCGAATCTTTTAACGGACAAGGGGGGCAGGAACACCCTCTCATACAATCAGGGACACTCAAGCTGATTGCTTGGACATTGTCCTCAGTCTCTCGGGAAACAACAGACTTTCAGAGGACTCTATTATTAAATAATTGCGCTGATTTCTCAGTGCACTCACTTGTTTCAAGGGATTATAAGAGCATTGATACAAGCATATATGGCATGTGGGGCCAGTCCTAAAGTTTATTAATTCCTTTGCTTTAGACGACAGTTGTTATCATTACACCAGCGCACCGCTATGCTACTAGCCCTGGTAAAAGCTGCAAGACCTGCAGATCTAAAGCTGTTATCAAGTGATGTTACTTTTTATGACTCCTTTTGCGAGATTCCCTTATTAGGAACTCGGAAATCCCATTCAAATTTACCATTTAAGGTCTCTTCTTATAGAAACCCAAATTTATGTCCTGTGTGGGCCTTGCACAGGTACCTAGCGTACACTGCTCCTCTAAGAGGGCAGCATAAGCCTATCTTTTTTGCCGCTTCCGCTCCTCACCAACCTGTCACTACAACCACAATTGCGAGGTGGTTGACTGATGTTTTTGGCGATGGCAGGTGTCAATACCTCTGTATTTAAAGCACACTCCACGAGAGCAGCAGCAACCTCTTCTGCCGCCGCAGTGGAATGTCACTAGAGCAAATTCTCAAGATAGCTGACTGGTCATCAGCAAGTACTTTTCACAATTTTTATTGTAAGCCAATTCAGGACGAATGCAACGAGTTTCATACCGCAGGCCTGAATTTGCATGAATGAACTACAAACATCCATAAGCAAACAACATTTCCATACAAAATGTAGTGCAATGTTAAGTTTTACTAAGACATGAAGGTAAAACTATAGTTGTATTAATGAGTATGGAAATGTTGTTTCTTTCCCGACCTTTGTCACGCACTATTTATTTCTGCTCAACAATGTTATTTTTAATAACCCAACCCAATATACGTGGATTTTACGGCAGCTTCGGACACTGTGACTCTAGACGAGGTCAAGAATCTCGTAGAGGATCTCATTTGACGGACTATTACCCGCGCAATAGAGAGAAATCTACCTCTCGACGATGGGAGACGGCAGAGAGAGACTGGGACCACTCTCCAGTTCAGTCTCAGAGTCAGGCTTCGCGCTACAACGTCTCTCCAGAGAGGGAACGTCGAGCGCAAAGGAGCCAGAGTTGCAACTGGGAAGCCACCCGTCAAAGCACCCAGGAGCCGACCTATTTTTTTAATGACGGAAATCGATCTAAATCTCATAGTCGTGATCAGGATTATCGGCAATTCCATTACCAGGAACCAACACCGTCCCCAACGATCATCGATTACAAATATTATCGAGGGGGTCAGACGGCTCAACCTGCGACCATTAATATGTCGCGCGACTCGGTGCCGATTACATTTGTAAAGGAAGACAAAGCGGGATCAGGGAAGATTATTAAGTTTGACGAAATAGGGATTTGATATAGAGATGAGCAAGGAAATGTCAAACTTCAGGAATATCCCGCAGGGATAAAACCTGAGCAATTGCCAAAGGTAGACTTATTAAAAATTCCCGATCAAGTACAGAAGGCACAGCCCATTCCCTTGTTGTCTACACCCGATTTAAGCCAAGCTGTTTTGTCTGGAACCACAAAGAACTCGACACCAGCTGAAGCTGCACCTCAAATGACCGGTACCAAAATTTCCTTTATCTCAAGAGAGGAGGCTCAACGTGATGATGCCAGGATCAGAGTTCACAGTCACCAATATGCCATTAAAGATTCTTGAAGTTAAGAAATTGCGCGTAGAAGTCACAAATACTTCAGAAATTATGGCGAACGCACTAAGGCTGCCAAACAAGAAGTCTTAGAGGAGAAGAAAACCCAACGTGGTCCATGTACTCTGTTGCCAATAGACGTCGACAAGGAAAGAAAATGTCAGTTATGTACTGCCGACGGTTGTTTGACAGTAAGCATTGCGTGTCAAGAAGACAGTTCAGCCCTTGGTAGTATGGCGCCACCTGCCTCCGGTGAGGAAAGATGGTTGGTGTGCCCTAATTGTGAGGGCACTAGAGTGCGCCCTATCGGAGAATCATGAAAACTCGAGGTATTCGCTCAGACTTTCCCAGCACCAAAAGGATTAACAAAACGAGTTGCTATTTGCCGAGTTTGTCAGCAGCTTATGAGTGAAGAGGGTTTCAAAATGCCACTCACGACGGCCACAGTGGCCAAATTTTTGAAGGATCAGGAGGATCTCTTGAAAGCTAAAATCTTGGAAAGCAACAACTGAACTTGGATACGCATGTCCGGTATCGGGATTATTCGACAGGGTGAACATCTTCCACCTCTCCCAGAGAGGGAAGTTGAACTCTTGCAACGATTTTATTGTGCATATTATTTCCGTGAGCATTACGCCTGCGAAATCAAGCAAGAAGGGAAATTATTCTGGAAATACGTCAAAGTAGAACGTTTAATAGAGGTGGTGCAAGAATTATTCGAGAGACTGATGATGGAATCTCAGAGGAGAACCACAGAAGTTGTTTTAGTTGAAGAACAAGAAAAACTGATTTTAGAGAAAAATAAATACAAAGCAGTCAGTCACTTGTTAGGTTATGCTCAAGCATTATGGATGGCAAGATCTCATCAAGAAATGTTTATCCGCCAACTTCAAAATATTAAGCAATTACATGAAGATGTCTTGGCTGAGAATAAAAACTTCACTGAGGATCAGGGGCCTACACTGTGGACAGAAGCAATCATCTTCATTCGCCAAGTTCACGGAAGACAACTAATTGACTACGCTTTAAGTGTGTACAAAGCTTTCCTTAGAAAAGAGAAGCCATATGAACAAATTCCCTTCCTCACAGGAAGAGAACCGGTAGGACAGGTACTTCGCCAACCACGGAGAAATACTGTTCTGCAAAGTTGTCAAGGAATCGCCCCATCCAGCCAGAAAACGGCTACAATCACTAGACCTGCCGAAACTCCAGTTATAGACTTGACTGAGAGTGAAGAAAAGAAGATTACAATTACACCAGTAAAACCTGTGCAGGAACTCAAGAAAATCCCCATAATTGATGAAAATATTCAAGAAGCCATTATTCTCCCAATGGGAGAAGTACCTAAGGCTAACACTTATTTTATCAAGCTTCCGGCACCGTTTCCCAGAGTTTCGGACTTTTCTGTTTCTCCACCCATCGTGACCCCGAGTGGTAGCTGCCCACCAACACCAGGTTTGCAGGATGAGAAGGAGTCAGATTGGGATCCTTCACCACTCAACTTGAATTTGACCAACCCGGAAGTGACCACCGAACCAATCGAAAACATACAAACGGCCTTGGATTTCCAAGAGGAGATTGTGATTACATCAGAATAAATATTAAATTTTAAATTAAATCTCTTTAAAAACAATTCAAAAAAATAATTTTCAAATATTTAAATAAATACAAAATTCAATATATGTATATCTGCTTGGAGATGTTGGCAAAGATGTTTATTGACAAAAATTGTCATATAATACATTTCCATGGGGTCCAAAACCTCATTTATTTGATGAAATAAGGAGTCAATTGCATGGCTATCTTGCAAAACCTAGTATGGAACTTTTTGAAAATACATGTCATGCATAACGCAGCTAAGGCGGCAAAGGCAAATGTAGAAACCTAATAATACTTTACTCTTGTGACAGTTGTAACAACTCGTATTCTAATTGGTTATGTGCTGCTTACAACTTTATTGCAACTTGTATTTCATTTGAATCCAACTTGAGTTCAATTCAAGTGTAATGGTACACTAGATGTTTACAACTTGTGTGCAAGTTGTAACAGCTCAGATGCCAGTTGACCTTTAATTATTTGAATGTTTGGTATAAGTGAAGCGTTGCATCCTACCATTCCTATGAATCTTTGCAATTGCTTGACATTCTTGGGAGCTGGGTAATCAAGGATTCCTTGTACTTTTTTCGAATTAGGAAAGTAGTTATCGTTAGATAACACATAACCTGTGACGAGATAAGTCAAAATTTTACTTCTTTATTCCCCCACCCGAGGGCACAACAATGGCCTAATTGTTTTTAATTTAAAAATAAATAAATTGTTAAAATTTTATTCCTTTTGATTATTTAAAGAGCCAATGATAATTTATTATTGCTTTGTCCTCTTTAGGATTTAAAATAGACTCTTTCTATTTAAATTATAAATAAGAAGATTAGCTATTGTTGAGAGAGAATGAATGACAATCTTGAAATGAAATAATCCTAGAATTTATGATTTTATTTAACCTAGCCGAGTAGGTAGACATAGTTGATTAGGTGTGACTCTGAGAATGAGTAGACTCTGGGAGAGAGTGTGGCCTTGTAAGTGGGCAACTGCCTAGCTATAAGAGTGAGCAGCGGCTCAGTGAGTGAGCATCAGCTCTGTAAGTGGGCGATCGCTGTCTGTCCTTCCTGTTCTGTCTCTTTTATGTTACCTAATTGAAATTTTTGTTAATCTTATTTTTATTTGTGACATTACAGCCAGAACCCAGTCGGAATCAACCACTAGATGATAAGATTGCATGGCTTGATAATTTTTTTTATTTTATTTTTAGTTTGTAGTTATTTTATTACTTTACATTAGTTTAACATTACATTTTAGAATTTAGTTGTAACTTATCATTACTCTTAAGTTATTTTACTTATTTGTAGTTCTTGACTAATAGCATAATATTAAAACAGGAAGTAAGGAAACTTGTTAGTTTCATTGTTTATACACACCATGGCGCCACAGTTTTTTTGGCCATGGACTTACGCGGTCTAATAGTGCAAGCTACTGTGGAAACAAATCCACCAGTTTCGGCTGAAAATTTATCATAGAATTTGGATTTCTTAATAACTGTGATTACGGAGGATGCTTTTAGATAACCAGCAGGTATTGATGAAATTTAATAAATGAAAATTTATATTAACTACATGTTATATTTTCTTAGTGTTCTCCATAGCGATTGCCTACCGATTCATATAGCCTGTTTAGTAGAACTTTAAAAATCAAATAGTAAATTTAATATAATTTAATTTATACATCTAATTTTTAATAACTGTTTTTTTTAGTTTTATTTTTTTGGAACAGATTTGTTGATTTATAACCAGAAAAAGCAGTAAAAAATTTCATTATAACTATTATAATAACTTATTTAAATACTTTTAATTAATTTAAGATATCCTGGTTTGCTACTGTCTGTTATTATCTTCTTATAGGAAAAAATAATCCAGCTAGGCAATACTTGAAGTACATTTTGTGACGGGATTAGTTAGTTTCAGATATTCTCAATAGACGGCGCCATAATGAATTAGATTATTTTACTGAGTAATTAAATCTTAGAGCCCCTTTTTTAGTAATAAGATGGCTTAATTAGAATAGCCAGTTAAATGTTAGTATTCTCTTGTCCCAAGATAGATTAATCGTAAAAAGATGCCTATAAAATCCATGCACCCTTTTGATGAGGGCTGATTGCCTGATATTGATGAATTGATAAGCCTAATTGCTGATATTTGCCTTGTTACTAGATAAAATAAAGACCTTTGAAAGAAAAGGCATGGCTGTTTATGACCACGAAAAGAGCTGATTTAGCCCAAAAAGCCTACTCTCTCAAGAAGAGAGAGGGGTTATTTATTTTTCTATTATGTATCTTGATATATCTGTATTGGCATCTTTGGTCCAGACCATTTAACAAGTGAATAAATGGTTCTTTTGTTATTATTCTAAGAGAGAAAGTTCTGATTATTCAAACTTCTTTATTACGTCACACATGAGTCCCGTCACAATTTTAAGTTTTATATTATATTGTATATTTTAAAATTTAAATGAATTAAATTAATGATTAAATATTAAATAATATTAATTTTATAGTAAAGCAACTTGGATAGAGTATTGGGTCCTAGATGGTTAGGCTATAGGCAATCTTTTGTTGTAGAAAATGAACATGATCAAGCAATGGCTGCATGTTTTAAAGCATCACAATTAACCACATTTGCCGCTGTTGTATATTGGTCTGGAATATGGACTTATGAATAACAGCAAATAAGCGGAATGTTTTTTTCAGTCAGGCACTTGTGACAGTTTGGCCGGAGCAAAGTGTTGAATATTGTTAAAATAAAATAAAGCTAATTCTCAAAACAAAGGAACAAGTTTATTCTAGCTACTAAACAAATAAAACTACTTACTACAAGTGGACAATGAAAATGATTGATTAATTACAATCCAAAGATAATACTGATTAACTAATTAATGAATAATGGATACAAATAAAGGTTATAAAAAGTGAGTTAATTACTGGCTTACAAATTATAAATGGATATAAAAACTTATATAAAATAATCTTGAGATAATTTAGCTGAAATTACACTGACTAGATACTCATTAACTTAATGATTACGGATAAATATAAAGTACAAAATAAGAATAAATTAGTTAACTTGGCTAAATACTGATCAGATTTAACTAAACTAAATCGATCAACTAATATAGCATTAATTTAAAGATATAAAGTAAAAATTTACGATACAAATGATAATAAAAGAATAACAAAGGAATTGAGATAGTGTAAGGTTGCGATCGGTGATTTCTCAAGTTAGATGCGGTGTCGGGAGTCGGTTAGGAGTCTAAATTGAGATGTCTAGGGAGGGTAAAATCATCGTTAGGTACGGGTAGAGTCCTATATTGTCACAAGCAAATAAAATATGATTAATAAACACGTATAAACAATATGTCACGACATAAATAAAACATAAGAAATACAATATGTAGAAATGAGATAGAAGACAGAAAAGGATAGAAATAAGTAGTCACAAGACAGGAATAATAGGTTTGCACCAAACAGGTCACATACTTAAAAGAGCAGATAACACTACAGGCGAGTGTTATCACATGCCTATACGGGCTTTTTTAACCAGGCAATCGGCCAATTGTATGAGAGCCGTACTATTTGATACAAGCAGAGCAGCTTATTGTCCTAGCCTGGACTAGATGTACAAGCAAAGCAGCTTATTGTCCTATGTACTGGACTGAGTTTACAAGCAAGGCAGCTTATTATTCTGTTCTGAATTTACAGTGTATGACAAAAGATCAGTGATCAAATGACAACAGTTTCGTTTAGCAAGTATAGTGACTCAGCAGCAGTTTCTCCTTGGTTTTCCCCTCTATTTATACCCAAAATCAGAGAGGACAAAAGAGAAAACTAAATGTCATTGGACAGTCAAAAGAGTAAATTATAAGGTATTTGTCCTTAACGATGATGGACAAATGTGGGCGGAGCCACCTCTAACAATTAAACTTTAACAATTAAATTGGCAGCCTTGTGGCAAAATAGTACATTAACTTTATTCATCCCGTCACAAACTTAATATAGCTCCTAATGATACTTTTATACTACATAAAATGGGAGTCATAACATTTCAAAATTAAGTAATTAATTTTGATTTATTTCACTTAATTTTATTTAATTTAATTATTTTACATGTTATTTTTATTTTCATAGTGGGAGTCAAGCTGAATTCTATTTTACAAAAGCTTACATTGTTGACACCGATTCACGCAATAATCTTTTTGAATGTTTTGAGATTACCCCCACAAAATTTTTTTCTAATTTTTACATTTTTTTTTCTGAAAAAACTCCTTTTCACACCTACTTTAGTTTTTCCTACTGACATGATATTCTTACAGATTGGATTGTTGTCCTTGTCCGTTTTCTCCTCTTTTCCTCCTCTTCTCCTGTACAATCAGTTGCCACACCCTGGTTTAATTTTTTTAACATCTTTATCACTGTAGTCATTGTTGCTATGTTTGTTGCAACACATTGACTGTGTTGATTTGGATTGCAGTTTACAGTTTTTTTTCTTAATTCAGTATACCATTTGTCCTATCTGATCACAGTGATTAGTTTTACTTTACTGCAACCATCTTGCATGGTTTGATGCACACTCTGCTCACCTTTAGCCTCAAACCTGACTGCGCAAACTGAGTTTTCTCTTGCATAATGTGCATTCAGCACATCCAGTCCACACTTACAATTGATTGATGCATTCTGCCCATTTTGATCAAGAGCTGTATTCATTCATTGTATACACAGCATCATTCCTGTGGTGCAGAACTATTAGTTCAGTTTATGATTTGTTTTGGGACCATATATTTTTTTTCCATGTGCCTCCATGGACTTTGTTTGCATTTTTTGTGTATAGTGGATTTGATATTTTCCTTTCTTTATGCACTTGCAATTGTGCCATTGTACTAGTTAGATTGTTTTTATGTGCATACCGATCATTTTTGACTTTGCATATATGTATATACCTTATTTTCTCTGTCTACAAGACTAAACATTTCTGTTCTGCTTTGCACTATACCAGCCCTTAGTATGTGATGAAATAGATAAAAACTTTATTTTCTAAATCTGTTTCTTGAAGGCACAAGAATAGTTTGAATAAATATGTAATATGAATTGTTAAAGATAAATAAATTATTTGTTAAGTTAAACAATGATAATTAATTATTAGATTGTCCCTTTTAAGATATATAGACCCTTCCTTATTTTGCTTATAAATAAGAAGGAAAGCTATTGTTGAGCCAGACTTTATTTGCTCTTGCATTGATACATATGTATGATTTAGTAAGTTGTTCACTTACTTGGCCTTGTGTTTAGGCATGGCCCTGTGATTGGGCAATTGCTGTTCTGCATAGCCGTTTGCCTGTTTTCCTATGCAACCTGTTTTGACGCTAGTTTTTTTTAATGCAGCCTCTTCTGATGGTGTCCTCTCTTTCTATTCTTTCCTATTTGCTTTCGGTTTTTTCTGTTGTTTTCTCTTCTGTCTTTTATATGTTTGCAATTTTTAATCATTTATTAATTTTAGTACTTTTTTGTTACATTTAGGAGAACCCTGCTTGGTCATATTACTCCTAGATGAAAGAGTGCGGGCACAACAAGGCAAATAAAATCAATTTATCCAATGAGGACATTCTAATAATTAATTATTATTGGTTAATTTAATAAACAATTTATTTATTCTTAACAATTCATATTGCATATAAAATTATGCTAACTATTCTTGCACCTTCAAGTGATAGATTTAAGAAGTAAAGTTTTGACTCATCCCATCACACTCTCATCAACTGTTGTTCTTCATAAGGAAAAGAGGAATTGAATGCATCAACACATGACCTTGGGCAACTTGGTAATAATCCCCAAACTCGTCACTTTTCACTAACTTGTGTGTATTTCTAATCTTACAAGGGGAAGGTACCTATAAGATACTCACCAATTTTAAAAATAATTTTTTGGGACAATAATTACAAATAGTA
>JAQFZN010001832.1:0-13774 GCA_034687075.1 Geophilus carpophagus
AATATCTATTGTATGTTGTTACAAAATTGATTGGCACTGATTGGGATTAGAAGACCGGCGTTTGAAAGAACTTTGACCATTTTCCTGAGAAGTTTGGTCTTTGCAGGATTTATTGGCCTGTCTTTAAGACTGACAAAGAGGTTATCTCCTGTTGGAATAATATGTTTCACAGAAGTTGCGCGTCCTGGATTAGCGTCGAACACTCGTTTGTGTTTTTCTAGGAATTTTCGCAGTTTCTCTTGTATTCTTGTATGTGTGGTTTTGTATTTGACATTTTCACTCACCAAAAAATAACAGCCAAAAAATGTTCACTCATTTTTAATTTGAGATGTTGCTTTTGAATCATGTTAGTGTAACGTGTAGGTTTGTATGATTGCTGTTACATTGACTTGTTGTAACATTAAAATAGGCTTAATAAATGTTTAACAGTGAATGTTTATACTTATAATTTTATTGAGATATTATTATTATACTCAGGATTAGCATTCTTAAAAATTAAACTCTGTTCACTAAAACAAACAAAAGTAAATACCTACTTTAGGTATTTTACACAAAATTAAAATTAAACAATAAACTTTTTATGCCATAATAATTATGTTGATATTTAAAACTATTTTTGAAATGAACATCTAAAATTACACCAAAATATAAATTTGTATTTTTATATATCATAATTTAAAAATTGTAAGTGAAACTTAAATGAAATGAAACTTAAATAAAATCAGAATTTGCAACTCCATGCACAGCCTAAATTAGTGGTGTGCTGTGACTAATAAGGGCCCTAAGCAAAAAATAATTACTGGGCCCCATTTTATATTGTAAAAATGTTTAGTGTATGCAGAAAAACACTAATGAGAAAAAAATTATCTAGTCAAAATAGGGCCCCAATTAAGTCGGGGTCCTAAGTAGTTGCCTAATTTGCTTACTATATAAAGTGCCACTAGCCCAAATTATATAATCTCGATCAGCAGTGGCCATCAATTGCTACTGTTGGGGCCGGCAGCCTCTCGGGCATTTGCTGGATAACTGTATCAGCCCTTATAATAGCTTTAGAGTTAACACCAGTAAAAAAATACATGCATTGTATTTTTCTTCATCAGTTTTATTTTAAATTTTAAAGGCCTTAAAAATATTATTTGCCTGGGCCATTCTGTCTGAAAGGCCTTGCTCATGGTCCTGGTTTTAACTTTTATAAGTCACAACCACAGAGTAAGATAACATGATCTTACTCCGTGTTCACAGATACATAATTTTAGATTGTAACATAACCTATCGTTCTTGTAGCTCCTCTGGTGGAAACATCAATAACTGCACGTTTATATTTGACACGTTATTACTAGCGTTGTCTATTGAAACGTTTGTAGCGCCACTCAATTGATAACGACTAAATTGAAAACTGCAAGTTCAATCAAAATGGCGATTTCCTAGTCGGCATGACAGCCTCGTGTTTGTGGCAAACAACATCGGATCTATTTTTATTTTTATTATTATAGAAAACGAAAATGTGCGTACACTATTAATTTATTTCTAGTGTGTCATAATCTTTTAAATGAAATGATATAAGATCAAACTATTTTCTGAAAGATCATTTAAATACGGGTTGCCATTCATGATCTTCTAATTTCACCCGAACAAGCCAGACGACTTGGATTAGACATGAAAAAAATCTGGTGAAAGAACTTAGAGAGCGAGTTTGAAAAACTAAGAAAAGATGTGGACATTGAAAAATGGGAAAACAAACGTCTTCCGAGACTGTGGAAGGAAGAAGAAGCTTAAATATGAACATTTGTCACAAGTATTATTTGATTTATTTTTATAATTAAATTATGGTTTTTGTCATCTGAATCTAAAAACAGCATTGAAAAAATTGGAATTATTTTCCTGTGGCCTGCATTCCCTCTTGGTGGCCCTGCTTAGAATTTATTAAACATATCCCCGATTATGTGCTATTTTACACAAATGCTTGCAGAACTGTAGTTGGGAAAAATAGTCCCGACAGTTTCACTGCATTTTCGTTCATTGCATTCAGTCTTGATACCACAACCTACTAGATGTTTGAAAACTAAGCTTGCATTCAAAATGTGCATGCTCACAGTAGCATTGCAATAATTTGATCTAGCGAGCATTTGCAAGCTTGGGTTAGTTTTTGAATGAATGACTCTTTTATTGATATAGTTGTTGGGATAAATTTTAAGTGGATATTTTTAAATAAATCAACCTATAAATGATAACATTGTGCATCTACCAAAATTGCAATGATATCCTATTTTAGCATGAGTAGTTTTAATATGACTATTTATATCAAATTTTGTAGAAAACATTATACCGCAAAATTGTTTTGCTGTTTCTAATTTTGTCTATATTTGCTCGATGGCAGTTTAAATTATAAATCATCCTGCTGTTGTAATTGCTATGTGCGTTAGTGGTATTCTCGTGTGAGGGAAAATAATGATGACACTTGTTAACACAACTGTAAGATGTATTGATACAATTTCAATACAGGGCTCACTTAAGGTTACACTATAAATGTAAGCAAAGATACACAAAACACTTAGCAAGCTCGTAATCCTGTCAAGCCGCATGGGATGCTAACACAACAATGAAATGAGAGACTTTCTTCCCAATATGCGGCTTGTGACAAATAGCCTCTAAAGCTAGTTATACAATGTTAAAAGCAAAAAAAGATAAAAAACATACTACTAAAAATACTAAAATTAAATTGCACATTCAATTATTAATCAATTCTTACCGTCCAATTTATTTTATCTTTATATAAAAGATATGTGAATAAAATTGCCATGTTTCTTAATTTGTGGCTTACAATTGAAACTAACAGTAAAGTGATGGTCTGTGTTCTACCAGGTGAATATGTGGCTGCAGCAACTACCTGCTACCTTTCCCATCCATTTTGGGTGGTTCAGTGATCTGTGTCGCTGCAGAGATCGGGGGTATATGTAAAAATATGTAATTCTTACTTTGTTAGCTGTAAAGTGTCTACTGGCTGATGTGAATACTAGACACAGAATATTAAAATGATTAAGCTGTTAAAGAAGTAATAATACATTACTTACATTTCTCCTAATTGTAGTATTCATAATTGTTGTTTTAGAACCTATCAGAATGGAAGGTAAAAGGCTTAAGAAACAAAGGGTATCTAAATATGTGATATGTGATCGATGTAGTTATCTAATTAATATAGTAGTCAAATGATGGTAATTGTACTGGTATGGGCATGGAACAGTGGACCTCCTGGTTGTTCATACTGTTGAGAGAGTATGGGGATGTAAAACATGCAGTAGACAGTGTGCCAGAAGGTGCTTGTTTTTTAAACTTCTTTTTTTGCAATATTTGAGATTTACTGGAAATCTCAGTAAATTATTGAATTAATGAATGAATAAATTTATTAATTGATGAGATTTAATTGATTTACCATAATTTTGTTCTTGAATTTTAAGAGCAGCCTGTCTCTCTTTTTCCACTTCTGCAGCAGTGCAAAAAGCTTTGGATCTCAACTTAACCTAATTTAACTTATCCTATTTGTATTAAACTTTATACAAAATAGTCTCTGATGAGAAGTAATAAACATAAATTATACACTGAATAATAACTTAAAGTTTAAGCAAATATTTATCTTTTGAGGATTTTTCCTCCTAGACAAATCACAATCACAATCACAAAAATACACAAAGCGTGGCAACAACAACTGAGAACCTAGAAATAATATAAATCATTCTAAGTCCAGTCCTGAGTTGCCACTAACTTTAATTCAGTTCGTAATCTTACAAAAAAGTATGTTTTCCTAGTCACATGATTAATATCAATGATGATTTGAGAAGATTGTTGCATGTCAATTAGCTGGGGGGGACAGTGCCAGCTATCAATGATCAATGGTACTTAGCAAAAAGAGATTTTGCTAACACCACATGTCTCCCTCCTAAAAAGTCGCCTGACTTACTTTCTAGATGAGTTCGAAAACCCATCCAAGGTGCCTCGTCGATGAGGTAAAAGCTTTCGTTTAGGATTTGGTTCTTCAACATCAACAACCTTTGTTAAGACACTCTTGTCATCTTGTAGTATCCAAACTTACGGATAGGAGAAATGCTTCTTTCTCTTTGGCTTCAAACAACCATGCCATCTTTAATTTGGTCCAAGGATTGCCCTTCCACCAATGGATCGCCCTTCCACCAATGGATCGCCCTTCCACCAATGGATCGCCCTTCCACCAATGGATCTTTTTCGCACTTGCTGGACCTGGCTTTCGTCTGGAAAATAGGATCCTTGAGTGCTGGACCAGGTCCTTTAGGCTTCTCAGCACAATCCTGTAATCATTTCATGACTTTTTTGCACAAAGTTGGTGATCTTCTGAACCTGGTTTTGGTAACGGTTTCCAATGAGAGATTAGGATACAATTTCCTAAACTCCTAAAAATTGTAAAAATGTCTATGACAAAATTTATACCTCCAACTAAGATCAGTGAAAAATTACCACCACAAAGTCGAAAAATTTGGGATAGATGTGTACGGTGTACACTCTTATCATGGATGCTGGGCATTACATTTGCAACCACTGTGGAATTTCCACTTTCAGGATTTGCATGAAATTTTGCTCTCTTTAGATAGAGGTTTCTAGGGTTGTATCATCTGCTGTAGTCCTGTCTTCCAGAACCATACTTAAACCAGTCAAATCTGCTAAAATACATATTCAGACATCTATTGTCCACTCTCACAGTTGATGTTCTGCAACCGTTAATTCTTGCACAATTACCAGCATGGCTTTTTTAACATCTACAATAATGTAGATGATAAAGAATCTCAGATGCAGAAAATAAAGGTGCCATTGATACTTCCAGAAACAAGATGAGAAGGTTTTTAGAATTTAATTCAATTCTGAAGAACAGTGGACGGAAGTTTCAAAATTTATATTAATTATTTAAAAGTGGGGGTAAGCTTGGGTGTCGTCACAATTTAACAAATAAATTATTTTTTAATATCTTATTTTGTGCAAGTAATCTGTGGATAGACCGTAAATAATTGTATTGAGAAATTGTTTTAGAAATATAATTCTATACAATTCACTGATAGATTATTTAAGATTATTTTCTGCTTTTTTCGAGCTCACCTATCTCTTTGTCTAAGAGTGGTTTTAAATTGATAATTAGGCTGTATTGTTGTCCTGGGGTTGTAGTATGTGGTGCTATGCCTTTCTAACTAATGAAAAGAGGGAGCTGACAGTTCAAATGTTACTTTCTCTGATGACATCAACTTAGTTCTATGCTCATGTTGGTCTGCTGATCAACATCTCATTGCAGTCAGGAAACACAGGTCACTTGCTTTAGCCTGTATCAATCAGGGTCTACAAAAGAAAAAATCAATCTGTATAATACTTGACAAAACAATTCGCAACTGCCTTGGTGCTTCCATAGAAGTGACCGCACTTTGAGAGTGTCTCGTTTTATTCTGTGGAAAACCTTCCAGCAGTCTGTAATTGAGGAGTGGAGCTTTGGATGTTGATTGTAACAACCAACAGTGTCCACTGTCCAGTCATTGACTGTTTCTAGAAAAATAAATACTAGAAAATGCATTCTATATGTTGTAAAACCAAAAAAGTAAGCATTTTGCAAATGGAAGTCCAATCATGTTTGATGCTGTTCTTAGTTTAACAACGGCTTCTTTTAGATAATATCAACACAACATAAAATATATAACATAAAATTAATTCTTATAAATAAAATCATAGCGGGAAAAATGAGTTTTTCTCCTTATTTATAATTCAAAATAAGGAAAAACTACTTTACTATAAAGTAGTTGTAAATTACTCAGCCTAAATGCGCGCTCAGTGTACCATCTGATGCTACCTACTTTAGGTCTTTCTCAGATGTTATCCGCTGCCAAAATAAAGACACATTCATTTACAAACAAATTAAAATTTACTCAATTTCAGTTAAAAATATACACATAAAAAGAATGAATATTAAATAATAATAAAGGGGTTGCTGTTACTTGCAGCAATCATGCGAATTAATCTACTTGATCAATTAGAATTAAGCATACAATAATACAAACTAACATACTAAATATAAATATGGAGATGAATGAAACTGACTTAAATCACACACACATTCAATAAAGAAGGAATTTTCTCTAAAATGAATCACAAATAAATGTGTGAATGCTTAGCTTTTGCTCTAGAAGCTTTCTAGAGAAAAAAGAGACTCAGGTCTAAAAACAAGGTTGTTATAGGTCTGAATCCGGAGTCGCCACTGATCTCACTTAAGTCTCTCGTCACGCAAAAAAACTCTTAACACGCCCACTTGATTGTCATTGGCCCACTAATTGTGAATAATTAACACTGCCTAGTGTTATTTAGTGGCGATTCAAACGGCCCTTTTGAATCACCACACTTCCTTCCCCCTCTTAAAATGTCGACCGTCTAATCCTTTGACGAGCCAGAAAACCCATCAGAACCGCTTGTAGTTCTACAAATTCCTTTTGCAATGTTTTTATCAGCCATGTTGCATGATGATATTTTTCTTCTGCTGTTAAAAGTAAAGATTTTTAATTTTTTATCAGATAAATGACCAAATGAATAGTGATGTAATTTGGTTAAAAATTTACCTTGTTTTTTTTTACGAATCATCAAAGCCCTTGTCGGCGCTTCATTGACGTCTTCTTAACCAACAAATCTCTGGTCAGCACACTAAGGTGTAGAGGCGATGTGTTGGCAAATAACTAATAAATCCAAAGGCATATAAAATGAACAGTTAAGTTTATTCTTTAAAGAAGAATAAGACTAAATACAAGGCAGGTGGCAAGTCTGCAAGGCAGGCAACAGCACAGCAAGTGCTGCACTGCAAGTGACTGCAAAGGGCAGTGACCTGCCCTTTTATACATTTGGAGATCTCATCCAATTGGGAGAGACCCCAAGGGCAGGTGGTGAGATATTGCACTGAGTGGAAAATTACCAGCTGTAAAATAATAGATAAATAAAATAATAAAATTAAATACAGCTAATAGATGATAAAGTTATATAACATAAAAACAGTGCAATATCTCACTAATATTAATATATAAAATTGGAGTCGTGAAACTCTAAAATATATAAATAAGTTAAAAAGTAAACAAAAATAAGGTGGAGGCTTGGGGAAGCAATGTTGGGTAAATAAGACAGAAAATAGTCCCAACATAAGGTGCCTTCGAGAAAGATCCGAACTTTCTGAGAGGAGAAATTCTCCTTGTTCTCCTATGAACAACCATACTGCTTTGACTTGAGTCTATGGGTTTCCCTTCTTCCAATGGATTTTTCTGGTGTTTTCAGGGCCAGAATCCTCGAGTGCTGCACCAAATCTGTTGGTCGTTTCAGCGTCTAAGCATGTTTGTTCCGCCGCGTCAGAAGCTGCTTTTTCGGCTGCTAGACGTGCGTATCGGCCCTCTTATTGACCGCTACTTGATGCAAAGCTTGAAGCTTCGCAAGTTTCTCTGCTATCTGATCTTGTATGTCGACGTCGGATTCATCAAACTTGAACATATCTTCTTCGGCAAAGCTAAGCATAGTCGAACTTGCACGTAAATTAAAATTATCAGTTATAGTTACTGTTTGGTCTGATACAGGCGTTGTATCTGGAACTGTAGTAGTAGAAGATTGCGTGTAGGTTCTTTTATGGCTGTATGACTTCTGCTCTTTCTCTCAAAGACCAGGACTCATCAAGAAAAATGTTTTATATCTTTTTAATGTTTAGTTTTGAAGACAGATGAATAACAATTAGGAAACAATTCAAATTTTGTGTTTTCATAGTGATGGTATTTTTTAATATGTGAAATTTTTTGATCTGAATTTTTAAAATGATGTTTGTCAACTTTGTACTTGTTTATTATGGGGCAATTGATTTAATGGCTTTTTTGACTATAGGCACTAGTAGATTGTTCTTGTCTTAGGGCTTTAATTTTATGCCCTCAATTTGAGAAAAATCAAATATGCCAAGACATTTGTTCGGTGATGGATTTTCTCTTCTTCGGTCGCTTCTGTCTCGTGTGCCATAATTATAGAACGTCTTTGAAATCGGGTCGAAGATCGTGATTGAAATCGTTGTTGTGGTTGAAAAGGAGACCGTGAACGCGATTGTCTTTGTGATGGTATCGGTGATCGCGATCTTGTCTGTCTTCAGGATCGCATAGGTGATCTCGATTTTGCTTGTTGTCGTGATTGCATGGGTGATCGACTAGAAGTGTATATTGTGTAATCGGAGATTCTGATTGACTGGAAGATTTGGCGAAATTAGTTTCTTCTGCTGTGATTAACAGTTGATTTTCAGATACGATTTTAATTCTAACACAGTGTTCTGACATTTATAAACACTACATCATTGCATATTACCTAGACCAAAGAGAAATGACAATATCAGTTAACTGTAGACAGGAAGTTGTCTATGGAAAGTCAAGGATAAAATCTGATGGAGGATTGGTGAATCCTTGGTTATGTAATTGTGAGAGTCACAGGGGGCAGTCAACAGGTGTCAAAATGTCGACATTTGGCCTTCTATGTGGAATGAATGAAATGTGTTTATTGTCATTAGTCATAGTGACTTAATCTGAATTAAGGATGTGGGAAAGGGGTTCTAATCCAGAAGGATTAGGAAAAAAGGGGGAAGGATTAAGAGATTACAACAAGAATATATTGAAAAAATTGCCAATGTGTTTTAATTTGAGGTTAAAATTAATATTTTAAGGGTTAAAATACCATGGGGAGGTAAAACCAATATTTACCAAAATGCAGAAAAATTCAGTCATCTCGAAACTGAGAAGTTTTCAAAAAATACGTGTTACTCTTTGCAACACATACGTATTTGTCTGGAGTTGCTGCGGGAGGATTACTTAGCACAGGGTGGATTACAGTCAACCATTCTTGCCTTTCTAGCTAGGCTTAAGATGTAATTAATCTGAAATGCCAATACCTCTCACACCTTGTAGGCAAGGTTGGACAAAGAAATGTTTACTAAGACTGAAAGGGAAAACATTAAAAATTTCTGTGGATGGCAGACCTGGGCCTTTGGCTGCACCTTGCACTTTTCTTGGTGTTCTAAACAAATTACAAGTTACAAGTTTGTAGGCCAGCGCACACCCAGGCTACCATACATTAAAAAGCATCCTAAGAATAAAAAAGAAGTAGAAATGAAAAGTTAAAATGTTTGTTGGAAATAACGTGGATTATTGTGCAATTGTGATAGACACATTCAGTTTAGGCTTTTTAGGCCTAAACGCATTAAGCACTTTTGTCAAAAATGTCCAAATGGTCTCTGACTGTCAATTGTGACTGTCTTTTGGACCACATGGCACATTTGGGTATGCCAAGTAGTGCTTGAGCAGGCACTAATAAGACAAGACTAGGACTCTGATACCATTTGAGTAGGAATAATATGCTTTATTCTATGCTAGGAGGATCCCTTTGTGAACTTCTTAGCCTGCACTATCAGTATAGCTGTCAGTCATTTATCAACTGCTGGTTTATTTTCAGTAAATTGACAAAAATTCATGACATTAAATTTTGTTATCTATAAACAAATTCAAATTTATCTGTTGTTCTTTGCTTCATACATGTACATATAAATGTGTAAAGCGTCCTATAATGCTCCTAACCGTTTAGAGTCAACTGAGCGATTTCCAACTGGTCTATAATTTAGCATAACATATAACTATACAGGCAGCAGTATAAAACAGCTCCTTCAAACAATTGGATTCATTTGTAATTAATCTTTTGATCCTGATGTTCTGAGACAAATTTATGAAATTGTAGCATTTTTTTTTTATTGAAATTTATACACTTTTTATAATTATACTGTTTACAAACTGGAGGCAAAACATCATTAAAAATATTTTTCTTCATCTGGTATTCTAACAAAATTAGTTTGTTTATTTATTATTAAAATTAATCTTATTTTATAAACATATTATGCACTTTCTACAGATGAATCAAAAGATGCTTGTAGATTCTCTGAAATTATAAACAGTTATAAACTATAGAACTGGGCTCTTTACTGATAGAGACCACATGAGCTAATGAAAAAGAATTATTAGTTTTAAACATAGTTAGAAAAAAATACTTACTGGGAACCATTCCTGAGTGGGCCAAACAGAAGTTAAGACCATTTAAGTAGGGTTTCTTGCCTGTCTTAGTTTTGTCAGAGTGGGGATATCAGACAGAAGGGGGAAAAGCATAAAGCATTTCTTCTGAGTTCTATTCCTGAATTAATGTGTCAAAGGCTATTGCATTATGACATGATAAATGCCTAAAAAACTTAATTAATTGGCAATTTTGGTGGGAGAAAAAGGATCAATAGAAAAGGGACCCCATAAACTATGTAATTCCAAAAAGACAAAAGGAGCTTGTTTTCAGTCTCCAGAATTAGAGATTGCACCTTCAGAAGCGCAGTCTGCAAAGAATTTGTCATGGCCAGGGATATGTTCAGCTTAAACAGTGATATTTCGAGCCATAGCCCAGGACCAGAGATCCTGAACTAAGGCAGTTAATTTGGTAGGATTGGGGGTTACCTAAATTGTTAATAGCTGAAATAGCAGAAGTTTTGTCTATTTCAATCTTAACTATTGCATCTGAAGTAGTGGATGCAAAGAACTTTAGTGTCCAGAAGGCAGCTAATAACTCTAACTTAATAGTTTTCTCCAATTGAGTGGTTATTACAGTGTGCATCCACCCAGACTCGAAAGCATCTTATTCAATAATGAGGGTTAAATACTTAGGTGTCAGTGACTTTAAATTAAAATTGTCTAGATTATCTAACCACTATTAAAGCTCAGAGTGAGCTTCATTATTAAGGTAGATAGCGGAGTCATAACACCCACTTCTTAATTTTAGGGTTTTGAGGACTTTCAGTCCTCGATAATGTAAAGGGGCAGAGGATATTGCAATTGTTATTGCATAGAGCTTATTTTAACAACGTCAAAGGAAAGAATAACTTTAATAGTAGTTTTGATGTCAGAAACTATTGTAATTCATTTTCGAGTTATTTAAGATAAGAAAAAAGGCATTTCGGTCGATTTTTGACATTTTTATTAAAAATTTTTACAAAAAAAAATTTTTAGGAACAGAGGAGATAGAGAAGTTGGAAGTGTCTAAACTGAAGCATAAGAAAGTTAAACTAGTGGTTGGTTCAAGATGACATTTGTCAGGATGAACCCTAAACCTTAAAGCTTGAAATAAGGAAATCATAAAATTACTTTGTTTGGATATCTGAAGTTTGTTGCCATTAGTGGCAAACCAATCATAACCGTGCCTTTTCAAAAAAATCTGAGGTGTGTTTGGTAATTGGGGTGGGTGGCTACTGTCCAGTAGGCATCTGAGAAGTCTATTTTGATCATAAAGGCATCTCTTTCTAATAAAGAGATAGCCATATTAGAGAGTTTGCGATAGCCATTTAAACGTTATAATTATGAGTTAAAAAATCATAATTATAACTACAACTCAAACTCATAAATATAGAAATTCAGCATTTTTTTAGTAGATCTGATTTCTATTTCTAATAACTACTTTAATTTAACACTAACTTTAACAAAAAAAAGATTTAGTACTTTTATTATTGCTCATTTATTTCATGCCGTTTACATTTTAATATAAAATAATATAAAGTAATATGCTGCTAGTATTTAGTAGCATCACCTTTAGCTGCTAAAACACATGAAATTCATCTAGGCATCTGTTCAATGTACTTTTGGCACTTCTGAACTGGATATGATGACCAAATCTGATTGATTGCATCTTTCAGCTCCTGTGCATTTCAAAGTTGCTATTTTTAAGTTCTTTTTTCACATCTCTCCAGACATCCTCAATGGGATTGAGGTCTAAAGAATTGGCAGGCCAGTTCAAGATTTGAATCCTTTTTTTTAGCAAAATACTGTTTGGTTTGCTTTGAGTTGTGGGCTGGGGCTAGATCTTGTTGGAATATAAACTTTCTTCCAGGGAACACTTTTGATGAATTATAAAGATGTTTATCTAGAATTGAGATATACATAGCTGTATTCATAGTTTCTTGAAGGAAACAAAATTCTCCCAATCTTCTAGCACTCTTAAATCCCCACATCATTACCAGGGCCGTATTAACACATTTAGGCGCCCTGGTTGGAAACTTACTTCTTTTCACACAGTTTGATGCAAATTTTTCTTACATTTTTTCCAAACTTTAGGCCCATTATCACAGTGGGGGACTAAGGCTAAAACGGGCCCTAGGCAACACTGTAATTCCGGGCCATGGATGCATAAGCACGGGAATGCTCGTCTACACTTGTCGACTTTATCAATCAACGATTCGGCATAATTTGGATACGTTTCAGCAATAATTATGAATATCACGTTTTTCTGTTAAATAAAAATAAAAATTAATTATAAAAATTAAAAAATAAAAACCTAATTTTTGGACTCCAAAAATTACAGGCCCTAGGCATGTGCCTAGGTTGCCTAGGCCTTAGTCTGCCCCTGCATTATCTCCAAAATTAATACACATCTTTGATTCATCAGTAAAGAGTACATTAGATCATTTTTCATTTGTCCAATCTCTATGAACCTTACACCAATCAACACTCCTCTTTTTTTGTTTCCTGTTGAGCAAAAATATTTTAATTGGAATATAAGATTTGTATCCCATTTCTCTAAGACATCGTGTGATTGTTGAACAGCTTAATATTATGTTATGATCTTTAAATAACAGTTGTATTTCATTAGGTGCGTTCAATATCTTGGCTTACATGGCTTTGCTGTCTCAGATTGGCTTTCGTGGCTTTCCAGGACAGGAAGTAGATGCAAATTACGTCATTTTTCGCAAAGCAAAATTTACTAAAGCTAACTTTACGAAAGCTAGTCTGGACTAGCTTTCCGATAGCTAAATCAGCTTTCGTGTGGCTTTCCCATCACTTCGTTGCCACCATCTTGTTTTGACTTAGATCGACGTGTGCTTGGATATTTGTTTTCTCTAATTTAAAATCTTTTAAAAGAAGATTTGAATTTAATTTCTTGTCCTATCTTTTTTAACCTTTATTTCTGATCTTGGGATCTTAAAACTAGTTCCAGGAACTATTTGAAAAGTTATTGTTTTTGCTGCCATTTTGTTGTTTAATCATGGGATCTGAGAACTAGTTCCAGGAACTATTGTGGAAAGCTAATCCTTGGCTAATCCCTGAAAGCCACCTGTTCAAAGTCAAAAGCCAATTTAGTGGATTTCACGATAGCCACTAAAATGGCTTTCCGAAAGCTAAAAGATATTGAATGCACCTATTGCTAGAGAGAAATCTATTGTTTTGGTAATATCCAATAATGTTTTTAATTGTCAGAATCATTTTCTTGAAGAATCAGAAAAACAATATAATAATATAACAATAAGAAAAAGAAGAGTAACAAACCAATTTAAAGAACACAAAAAAAACTCACAAAACTAAAAGTGTAAAATACCAAAAGATGCAATAAAACATCAGGAAGATGATTCTGACACTTAAAAATGTCATAAAGATGTTACTGGACCTTACTAAAATGTTTTAACATAAAAACATGTATATAGAGAGACAGCAGATAGTTAAAACCACACAGTTCTGATGATGATCTAATGCTTAGTTCACACTGATGTTCACACTGAGACGTAACGTAACTTAAGATTGTTTAACAATGCATTATTGGGTTGAAGTCTCAAAACTTGACGTAAGTTATTACTTCAAAACTCATTTTGAAGTAAGAAGTAACGTAACTTAAGAACTTACGTCCAACCAATGAGGATATAGCTGTA
>JAQFZN010001833.1:0-13770 GCA_034687075.1 Geophilus carpophagus
TGTTATTCGAGATTATTGAATGTTCGATACTATTTGAGAATTTTGAATATTCGATATTCATTATTCGAGATTTTTTAGTATTCAGCACATCCCTACACAAAATTAAAACCACTTTTAGATTTCTCTATTTTCCAACCTTTCAATTAAAAAAATAAATTAAAAACACAAAAACAAATTTTATTCATTTAATTCATTCTATTCTCCAAATTCCCATCTCACATACCACAAATATCTTTATTACCAAAACCAAAAGTAAACAAAACAGTTAAAATGAAAATGAAAATTCCAAAATGTCATTTTCAACACCTTTTTCATGCCCTACTGACCTGTACATCCCCCTTATAAGGCCTCTTGCTGACCTTGAGCAATTCAGGTGCTCACAGTCAATATGAATTTCACAGCATAATAAAACTAAAGATACAACATGGAAGAATCCAATCCACCAATAGCAAACACCAATTCAATAAGGCTAGAAGAGTTCATTTCACAACTGCTACACTAGTCAGGTGCTTTTGCCTACAGCACAACACCTGTGCCTAGAAGCAAAATTAATTGAGTCACACCTGTGGAACGAGAGAAAATAGGTTGACTTAGGCTTAATCAGGTAGAAAAAAATATTGAAAGGGTTTTTAAAATTTTTCTTTTCATTTTAAATATTTTTTATATTTTTTACACAGAAAAATCTGTTATTTTTTCCTTGTTATTATTTCATTTTATCATTTCATCATTTTCCTTATCTAGTTTGAGTTGAAAATGAGATCATGTGACAGTTTTTTTCTTCTTCCACTTTCTAGATAAACAAGAACAAATTAGATCAACAGCTCACGAGAAGTTAGGAAATGTTTTAAGAATTTTACGAGGAATTCTAGAGAAATATGCAGCGCTACAGTCAACCGAATTGCTTATGGCAGCTGGACAACTTATACAACAAGTTAAAGGTATTGAATTTATCGTTTTTGCTTGAAATTTGAGTTTTGTTTGCTTTTAATCGCTTGTTCGCTCGTGGGGTTTGGCCTGTTGTATTTACGGCTATGGTTTCCAAATCAACATGGCCGTGTTTGGTTTGATTCGATGCCGTAAGGAAAGGAAGTTTAGAGTTTGAAATGTGTAAACAAAAGAGTTTATTGTGTCAGTTGAGATAAAAATCTTTGATTTGTGTGTGGCTATTAAATTTAGTTGGTTGTGTTAAGTTTATTGTGGTTTTTTGTTTGGTTTAAAGTTTACTCGGAGTTTAGTGACGCCATCTAATGTTGATATTGGGAGATTAAGATAAAATGTAAACATTTGATGTTTTATTGTAAATAATTAATATAAGTTGATTTAATTAATGAATTGTGAGTTAAATTATAAAATTTGTGTTATTTTTTTTTTAGAATTGATTCGTTAATGATTAAAATTGAATTTGATATTTTTTTTAGAAGAATTAAGTTAATTATAGGTTATTTTTATGATGTAAGCTTTTGATTATTGTTTTTGTTTTTGTAACATAATTATTATTTGTTAATATCATAATATGAATTCGTGGTAAATTTTCAATGTTTGCTTTGAGTAATGGCCATGAACCTATAATGACATTGAAAATATGGTAATAAACAAATCCTGCAAGTGCAAATATAATAATCCATAACAAAACCAGGGACTGTATATGAAATTTTATTTTAAGATAAAAAATAAATTTAGAGAAAATTTTTAATTTTTGAATATAATTTTCAATAAAAAAGTTGAAAAAATTGAAAAATTGGAAAAATTTAAATGCAGAATTCAAAAAATTGAAAATTTTAATCTAAACTTGAAAAAAAATTCAAAATTTAATTCAAAATAATTTATTTTGGCTGAATATTGACTTAAAAATTACAAATTAGACTTAAATTTATTAAAATTATTATATTTGGCCATCTAAAACCTAAAATTTCTACACAAATGTCTTCATCATGTTGATTATTAATTAAACAAACTTAGAATTTGTATTAAAATTAATTTACAAGGTTTCTTTTGCAATTTGCGAGTTAACGGTTTTACAATGCAAATTTCAAGACGAATTTCAGGCCAAGGATTCATGCTTTTATTTATTAATAATTATCAGATTTATAAAATTATAAAACAAAATTTCATCTTAATTTTACATAACTAGAAACATTATAATCATAGACAGTTACAAACATTATAAATCTTCTCTAAAGAACACTACTGGCCCTCATTACACAAGCGACTCGATGTGGCAACATCGACAATTAAATATATAAAATGTCAACCATATAAGCTTATGTTTGATTTCAATTGAAAAACCGGTAAAGAAAGAGAAAATTTTCTATGCTGTATTAATGGAAATGATGTAAATGGGTGAATCGATGGAGCATAAAAAGGTTAATAGAAACATTAAGTAATAGAACCGATCTAAATAAAAACAATAGTTTGAATGGGTCATTTACAAACACATGTTGCGTATGGGATTTATCATCAGTGACATGCTTTTGCTACATGATGGTTATACCCGGATGTATCGGACATGGTTGGCATTTGATTCACGTCAAAATGATGAGTTTAGACGTCATTTCAACGAGTTCGAGGAAAAAAATAGATGAAAAACAAGTTTGAAGTTTGAAAGTGTGCATGTTTCATTGCAACATGTTGTTTTCATCAGACCCGGTCTACCAACTGCCATTTTTGAAAAAATTGGTAAAAATAATTAGATTTAAATAAAATAGAAAATAAAATATTCATTAAAAAAAAATAAAATGATAATATTTTACATTGTATATATTTTTAATTAATTAATTTTTAATTTTTTAATTATTTCAAAACACAGCTGTTGCTTTATTTGGTTTTGTAAGTTGATATGAATGAGTTGGACATAAAAAGGGTGAGATGGAGTTCAAGGAAGTTTGAAAAATTTGTGATATTTGACACTTTTCAACAGACCTTAAAATGCTTTAATGGGTAATTGAAAATGTGAAACTTAAATAATGCGAAAATAAGGTCAAGAATATTTTTATTTATTTATTTTTTTTTAATTTTAATATTCAAATTTTTATTTTCATTTATTTTTTATCTAATAAATTTTTTTCTTTTTCAAGGTTTCAATTTTGAAGATGAAAAAACTGACCCGACCGAGTTTTTCGAGGCCATAGACCAGGTTGCACTTGCATTTAGTAGCAGGTGAGAATGAAAGTTATGCAATTTGCATTTGTTTTATAATATTTTGCAGGTTAATTGCTCAAATTTGAGCATAAAATTTGAAAATCGACCTTACTGTCTCTTATTTGTCGATTTTTCAAGTTTTGTCATAAAATACTTCGCTCTTTTAATGAGTTTTTTACCTTTAAACTCAGAAAAAATTATCATTTATAAATCAATTAATTACATAATTAATTGATAATTTAATAAATTAAAATGATTCAATAGATAAAAAATTAATTATACATTTAATATTTAATTAAACATAATTTAGAACAAATTAAAACTGACCTTTATCATTCCTTTAAAAAAAACAATACAAAATTAACTTAATTATTAAATATGAAATATCTAAAAATTGCATAATTTCTATTTACATAAATCATATCATGAATCAAAAGCTTAAAAAATCTAAGTGATTAATAAAAAAAGTTTACAAACTTTTTTTATATTAAAAAAATTAAAAAAAGCATCATCTTTAAAAAAAAAATTTATTTTTATACTTGAAGATAAAAAACATTAAGATTTTGTTTGAGTTATGGCGGGTGTGGTGTGGTTTGAATGATTCAGTTGTTTAATTCCGATGTGGGTGGGACTTAGTCATCTAAGTTTGTTACTTGAGTTGGTGCAAACTCAGTTCATGGCTGGGGTGTGTTCATCTTGGCTCTCCTCTATACTAACACAAAATCCTTATGACTCGCTTAAAAATGCAATCAATAGGTAAGAAAACGTTGAAATTATTTTGTCAATTTTTAAAAAAATTTTCTCAATTTTTAAAAAAATTGAGAAAATTGTGAAACTTTGTTATTATTTTTTTTATGTAATCAAAACAATAAATTTTCTTTATCTTTTAACTTGAGATAAGATAAAAAGGTGATATGATAATTAGTTTGCTAGTTCTAATAACCTACAAATAAAAAAGTATTTTAATTTCGCTTTTTCTTTTCTTTTAGAGTCTCTGAATACCTCATGGGTGACTTGGATACTTCTTCATCAGTTCATCCGGCTGTCAGAACTAAAGTAAGTTTGAAATTCGAATCAATAGCTTAACGATTTTGTTTTTTATCTTGAGTTTGACTGGAATTAATAAAAACATATCAAGTTTATATAATTCTAATTTAACGTGACATAACATTACACTGTTCGGCAAAATGTCGTTATTTGTCGCCATTGTTTTGTCTGCGGGATGTTTATTTTTGAAAATCAAAATATAAGTTTTAATTTTTTTTAAAACTTGATTTTTATTTTTAATTTATTATCAACACAAACAAATTCGGATTTTAAAATTAGATATTGTGTTGTGAAATTTAAAATACGTTTCTTGTTTTAACATTTTTTTAATTATAGGATGCAGTTACGCATAATTATAGTTTATACCGGAAAATGGCTGCCCCAAACTCTTTTAACTTTATAATACGGAAGCTAATGAGAATTTCTCATTTTTTTCTGTTGATTCACTGTTAAAAGAATTGTTTTACTGTTTCAATCTGACCAACCCATTAAACTAAATCACAAAGCATGAGAATATGTAATAAAACGGATAAATGTATTTTAAAATTCAAAAAAATCTTTGTTATGTTATCATACTACTTAAGTAGTGATAAATATGATAACAATAAAATTTGTACATGATTTCCGAATGACTCTGAGTGATATCAAGAGTGAATCACATTTTAATATTTTGTTACAGAATTTAAGATAAAAGTATAGATTGAAGTATTTAAAGAATGTATTTCATAATCTAATTTTATTTGTTCAGTATTTAATATTTTTTGGTTTTGTTCTGATTTAATTATTTTGTTTTTAGTCTTGTGAAACATTGCCGGATGAAAATGAAAAGAATTTTGCCAAATATCCAGGTGAGGATTTAAATTTAATTAATTTTCTTCGAATTTTGTGTTTATATATATATAAATAATACAATAAACTGTTGTTTATCTTTAGATGTGCTCAGCTGTGAGCAAATAGATGAAGCATTGATGAGAGTTGAACAAGAACAAGGAGTCAATGTTGCTTTACAAAGGGCTAAAGTATGGGCCAAATATACCAAAGATATTGTAACATATGTGGAAAAAAGATGTGCAATGGGTAAAAAAAATATTATTAATAAATACATTTAAATAATAAAATTTTTTAAATAAATTGTTTTATTTATTTCTAGAATTAGAACATTGTAGAAGTATGGCAAAATTAGCACAAACAACAAGATCTGTTTTGAAGGAAGAGGTAATATTTCTAATTTATTCTATATTAATGAATAAATTTGATTTTAATCTATTTATTTGTTTATTTTGTTTAGAGTTTTCTTCCATTTCAATCAATTTATTGTATTGCACTTGACCAGGATGCTGAAAATGCTAATGTTATGCAGGCAACTTGTACTTTATTACAAGGACATAAATTTATTGAAGTAAATAGTTTTATTCATCTTTTAAAGTTTATGTTTTGTTTATTTACTTAATTTTTTTAAACGAAATTCTAGCCATTAACAGCAAGGCGTAATGAACATGAAAAAGTTCGCAAACAACTCAAAGAAATATGGCAAAGAGAAATGAAAAAAATGGTAAAATTAATCATTAAAGATTTTATTTTAAAAATATTTCAATAATTATTAACAATTTTTAGCAAGAAGCGATTAATAATCTCCGAAAAGCACGAGCAGTATATATCCAGCGGCAGCTAGAATACGAAAAAGCGAAAGATTTAGTTCAAAGAGCCGAATTATTAGAAGGATTAGAGCCTAGTAAAATTGACAAAAAGAAAAAATGGGAGGAAGAGGTCATGCAGAAGGTACAATTGAAATTGCATTTTAATTACATAATTATTCATCAAATTGATTATTATTGTTATTATTCAATTAAGGCTACAGAGGCTGATACAACATACAAAGCTTGTGTTATTGAAGCGAATGAAAAACATCAAAATATGCAGAAAGTTAAGGTAAGAATTATTAATCAACATTAAATGTATTAATTAATTTATTTAAAAATTTAATTTCAGGCTGATATATTAAAACAAACTCGTGAATTGATATTGCAATGTGACCAAACGATGAAAGCAGCAACTGTTAGTTATTTTCAGTTATTGCACACAGTTGTTGCTCCATCTCCTGTACAATTTCAAACATTATGTGAAAGCAGTAGACTTTATGAACCAGGAAACCAATATATGGAATTTGTAAAAAGACTTCAAATCCCTTCTGATGTTCCTGTATTTGAACCGCCGCCATTTTCGTTTGAACCATACGTTCCAACTGACAGCAGGTGTGTGTGCTTAGACGGCCATTTTGTTTAACAGAGTTCTATATAAAGAAATAAATAAATTCTTGAATAACTAGAGTTTTTAGAAAATAACTTGAAATTCATTTTGGACGCCATTTGGGTTTATGTTAATGGTATTATTTTATGATTTGTGTTTTAGGTTGAATGACCGAAGGTCTAATAATGGATTGGAAGGATCAGAAGAGTCGTTAACATTGTCTTCTGGTGCTTCACAAACTTCTGACCAAGGAAAAGGTATAGAAATGAATGTTAATAATGAAATTTGAATTCTTTTTTAACTTTTTGTAATGTTAAATGATATTTTAGGACGTAAAGTTTGGTGTCCAACTGTGAGTGATAGTGACAGTGTGGGTAGTAATCAAAGTAATAAATCAGTCGACACATCACCTTACGGTAGTCCCAGAATTCCGATTAGACGTTTGGATAGTATAAATGATGAATTAATTGAAGCCGATGATGTTGGTAAGATATATATTTAATAAAATATATTTTAAAAATTATTTTATTTAAAATAAAATGTATTTTTTTATTGAAAGATTCATCGGATGTTCATTCACGAGGATTTTCTAAAGCGGCCATTACGCATACTTTTCGTAAACTGAAAACTCCCGCTAGATGTCGAGAATGCGACACTTATGTATATTTTCAAGGATTAGATTGTATTGAGGTAATGAATACTTAAAAACCGTTTATGTAATGTTATAAAATGTTATAAAATAATTTATTTGTATTTTCAGTGTGGTTTAGCTTGTCATAAGAAATGTGTTGAAACTTTGGCATTGCAATGCGGACATAAAAGAATGAAACCAAAATTAACTACGTTTGGAATTGATTTAAGTGTGCATTTGAATGAAACAAATTGCCAAGTTCCACATTTGGTCACTAGGTGTATAGATGAAATTGAAAAAAGAGGAACTCACATTAAGGTTTGTTTAAACTGTTAAATTATAATTTTAATGAATGAATTAATTTATTTATTTTCAGGGAATTTATCGTGTATCAGGCGTGAAATCAAGAGTGGAAAAACTATGTCAAAGCTTTGAAAACGGTGTTGAATTAGTAGATTTAAGCGACATACATCCAAACGTAATCGCCAATGTGCTCAAATTGTATTTAAGGCAATTACCAGAACCGTTACTAACATATAATTTGTATCCAAGCTTCATTCAACTCGCACAGGTAAATAAATAATACAAAATACTGTTCAAAAACTTCTTACTTATTTATTTTTATAGAAACATGTAAATCGTGACGTTGATCCCCAAGAAAACAAAGAAGCAATAAAGGAACTCGACAATATCCTAATCAAACTTCCAACCTCTCATCACACATGCTTAGCCGCCATTATCAAACATTTAAAACGAATATCTCTATTGTCAGAAATGAATAACATGCCACCTAAAAATCTCAGCATAGTTTTCGGTCCAACTTTATTACGTACAAGCGAAGGAAGTGCATCACTAAGCTCATTAGTAGACACTGTATATCAAACCAGAGTAGTCGAACTGCTTATTGTTTTCTCTGACCAACTATTCGGTGTTGATTTGCAAAACAAAATGGACGACGAAGCGCCATCTGATGAAGAGAAATCGGACAAGATATCGATTGAAAACGATATCGCATTATCGCCACACATTCCACGGAAAGGTTTATTAGCAAAAGATGATGATAAAAGTTCGGTTCATAGTTTTGACGTCACTGAAGGCGAAGGCGAACCGCCACTTCCGCCACCGAGACGAAACCCGAGTCGCAGTAATCGGGGTTCTCCCGAATGTGACGGTGATCGGGTGTTAAATTTAGGACAATCGAATGATAAGATTATTATTCACGTTGAAGGTGATCGGGTTCCACCAGTGGCAGCACCGAGAACTTTAGTTGCGAGTGATTTTCCGACCAAATGTGACGTGGATGATGTCCCGTATGTTGATGAGTCTCCGCCTGAAATTAGTTTTGTTGAATCGTTGCAATTGGGCAATGATCGACCAGTGCCATCGCCGAGGTTCAGTCGGTTGTTACCTGCTGTAACTATTCCGGTTACAGTTACTCCAAGCACTGGGAGTAATGTGAAGGATGAGACAGTGCCGGTTTTAAATTCAGGACTACAACCGTCGCCGGTTTCTTCAATTCCTTCGACGACATCTTCGATGGATGAATGTGCGTGGTTTAATTTTTTATTTTTGGAAAATTGTTGAAACTTGACTTATTTCGTAATTTCGTAACTAATCTAGTTAAAAACATTATTACTTTGTTTTTTTGGGCTTTTACAACATGTATTTCTTGTTTTTTTCATCGATAGTTTAAGGCCTTTTTGATCTTTTCCAAACATTTTTACAGATTGTGGCACTATAAGCTTCCACTACGAAAATAATTTGTATAACATATTCAAAGAAAGAAAAATAACACCAAAAACACAAGGTGTTGGTATATACACCATTGACTGCAAAGAATGTAAAAAGATATATGTAGGGAAACTAACAGAGCATTAGAAGTAAGATTGGAAGATCATAAAAGAGATATAACAAACAAAAAAGAAAGAAATGCAACAATAAAGAAAACTGAAGAAGATTGGTACAAAAGAAGAATAATAGAAAGCAAAGAAATTGAAAATGCCAAACAAAAAGGAATACATTTAAATGGAAATAAAGGATTAGATTTAGCCAATGGAGTAATAGAAAAGTTACAAGAAGCAGAAAAAACTTATAATAATATAACAACAAGAAAAAGAAGAGCAAACATATAAATAGGAATACCAAAAGATACAGAAAAATGAAAATTCTGCCATCAAAACGTCCCAAAAACATGTTTTATTTAAAAAACTATATATAGAGATTTAAATGGTAGTAAAAGAACAAAATGTTCCGATGATGATCTTTTGGAAAAGATCGAAAAGGCCTTAAACTATTGATGAGAAAAACAAGAAATACATGTGGTAAAAGCCAAAAAAACAAAGTAATAACATAATTTAGAAACACATGTTAAACAAATAATAATCCAAAAAAGTTAAAAACATTTTTGTAAATTATGAAATAAGTTGAGTTTGTGATCTTTTTTATCTTTTTATTCTGGTTTTTTAAATGGTGAATCGGTGCATCTTTTTTAGCTAATTTATTTCTTGGGTGTGTTGGTTCAAGTGGCTCTTATTTTTCTCTTCTTAAGTCATTACAGATTGTTTCAATGAAACAAACCATATTTCCAAGCGACTGCTTACTAGATGCAAACTAAATTAACGCTTTAGAAGTAGGTAGATTAAAAAATAATATTAAAACTTACACAATATTTGGGCACAGAGACAGTTTATTATTGCACAAAAATAACTTTTTGTGGGTTCAAAAGCAACTAAAATATTATAAATTAATTATAAAATACTAGAAATGATAATTTCTAGTCTAATGAACAATCTAAACTGATAATTTACCGCATTAGAGAGTTTGCAGTAACTATTTAAATGTTACAATTATGAGTTAAAAAATCATAATTATAACTATAAGGCATGAAAAAATTAAAGAATTTACAGCAAGCATTTAACATTCTAATTATAATTATATGTAATAAATGGCAAATTAATGATTTAAACAATCATTAAATAAACTAAAATATGTATAATTAGTTTA
Organism: Geophilus carpophagus; assembly: GCA_034687075.1. Taxonomy (NCBI): domain Eukaryota; kingdom Metazoa; phylum Arthropoda; class Chilopoda; order Geophilomorpha; family Geophilidae; genus Geophilus; species Geophilus carpophagus. The sequence continues at coordinate 10,067 of JAQFZN010001833.1, forward strand.
TTCATCCAGATTGATGAATTCACTAGCCAAGTTTATTTTTTCAGTAGTGGATGGCAAATATTCAGTGGTCTAAAGCAGCAGCGTTTTTCAACCTTATTATGCATGTGGACCGGTAAAAATAGAAAAAAAGATTTTTCGGATCGGTATAAATAGTGTACAAGTGTATTTTTTAAATTTTTTTAAATTAAACTTTTTTTTGATGGGGTGAATTTCCAAAAAAATTTTTTGCATAGGTCCCTACAATATCTAAATCTGACCCAGACCATTTCCGCTGACCAGCAGAAAATCTCCAGTAGTGATGCCAATTATTTGTCTATTCGAATATCGAATAGTTTTTCGATAGACTATACGAATATTCGAATAATTCATATAGAAAATACAAAAAAAGTGCAAAAAAATACAAAAAAAAGCACTTTTCTGATAGGGGTCGCAATTAAAAATTATTTTAAAATTGCAGTACTAGTATTTGATTATTTATTATTATCCATTTTATTTTTTGGATTATTTTTCCATTGTGGAATCTTCAAATCAATATCCGATATTAGTATTTATTGGTAATATTTCGGATTTTTTTTTGTCATCAATTATCCGGATATCCGGTCAACCCGATATCTGGATTGGCATCACTAATCTCCAGGGACCAGTGGTTGGGAAACACTCAGTGGCGGATTTAACGGTGGGTGCACCGGGCGCATGCTTTGGGCTCCGACTTCTGAGAGGCCCCACAAAATCCCAACTTTGAATTTTTTTATTTTTTTATTCTAAGGGGCCCAACATTTTCATCTGCGCCCGGGGCCTAAAGCGAGCTAAATCCGCCACTGGAAACACTGGTCTAAAGCATTGAAGTGGTAGTCAGTTTCAGCGCCATTTGCAAGTGATGTAAACAGCATTCTTGATTCTGATTGGCTATGCTATTTCTTAAAATATCCTGGAAAATTAGAGTTAAGGGGCAAAAGTTAGAATTATGAACTTGTAACTCATAATTATAACGTTTAAATGGTTACCACAAACTCTCTAATATCTCGTTGATCGACGAAAATACAAACATAAACAAATGACAAACATGGCGGCTTTCAGAGAATTCTGGGTGATAACTTTTAGGAGCATAATGGCGACCAGTAGAAATTTCTCAACGTTCTCTCTAAATCTAAACCCTTGAATAATGAAAACATTCTCAGTTATTAAAATTTATTAAAATAAATTTATTTTTTAATTTCAGTGGATGTTTTAGACATAACATCATTGAGCCATTCACCGACATTGAGCGAATACATGTCTCCATATCTATCTCAAGATCCATACAAAACTCTTCATTTACGGCCTGCATTAGCATATTCGCGATCAACAACATTCGCAAACTATGACGATCCGACAAAAAAACGCCATTCCAGGTGCATTAGTGCCGATGCCGATCCGATAACAGCGACGAGTGAATTAGGATCTCGAAATAGTTTGCTTCGAACTGCGGCGAGGTATCAGCGACATTCACCAGCATATTCGACAGCTTCGACTAAATCGTCGGAATATTCGTCGTCGCCATTACCTGATGATACGGTTGTGTCTTCGTTAAAAACAAGAGTTAGTCATTCATTATCACCGCCATTACATCGTGTTTCGAGCGATAGTAATGTGTTTGCGAAAACAAGTGCAGATGATGCAAAGTTAAATCAACGGCCACCAAGATTTGTTTAATTATTTTATTAATCGTTTATATATATTTTTTTGTAATGTAAATTTTTTTTGTTTTGCTCAAAATGATGTACTTTAATTTCGGTGCCAAATTAATCTTTTTTATCTTATATATTGAAAAATGATCGCATAAATGCGTTATAGCAGATTTGTGATGTTTAAATTGGAGTTGATATCACATGACTTAAGTTGGCCATATTGGTTTGTTATGTTGGATTTAGAAAGTGGAATCGTGAGGGCTGTGTGATATTCTTCTAAAAATATCGTGATGTGATATTCAGAATTTGCGATATATCGCAAAATGTCTATAAAATCTGCAATATAAATTGCAAAAAATCACAACACTTGCGATTATTTGCGATATTTTGGAAAATAAGGAAATAATTAGAAAAATATCAATGTTTAGAAAATTAGAAAAATAATTAGAAAAATATCAAAAAATTACGAAAAAGTAGAAAAATAATTAGAAAAATATCAAAAAATTACGAAAAAGTAGAAAAATAATTAGAAAAATATTAGAAAAATACCAGAAAAATATAGCAATATCATTATATTGCGATATTCTAAATTCTTTTTCTGTGCGATTAATTACAATATCATTAATTGCAATATCACACACCCCTAGGAACCACAGATTAAAGAAAATATATTCTCTAATCTGTGGTGGAACTAATATGGCTGACTTGGTTGTTTGCTGTCAACTAGCAACAGGCCTATACCTTAGACAAATTGAACACAAAAGATGAAATTTGTTTTTCTTTTAGATATTTCTGAAGATTTAAAATTAAACATGAAATGAATTGTAATATTTTTTAATGTATAATAATGCTGCATTATTAATTTTTTTATTTAAATACCGTATTTTGTTTGTAATCCTAGTCTTGGCCTGTTTTTATACGTGCTGAAAAGTTAAATTTTGGAAATTTCCACTTTTTATTTTATTTTATACATTCAAATTTAAAAAAAACAACTGATTTTAATGTAATCAAGATAAAATGACATCTTTTTTCTGATTTACTATAGATAATTAATTATTTCACTTATTATTTTTTGTTTGAGTTATGGCTCGCACCAAAGAATTTTATTTTTATTTTGTTTGTTTTTACCACGTCTTATTGACTTATGCATTTTTGTTTATGAAGAAATAATTAAACTTGGATATTCATGTATATTATACATATGTATATATATATAAAAAAATAAATGTTGAAATTTATCTAGTTTTAACTGGCCTTTAAATGTAATTAATGTATATTGTTTATATTTTCTTATCAAAAGGGTAAAGATTAAAGTCTATTAACAGTTCAAGGATTAGATGTACTTAACTTAATGAAACTTATCATTTTACCAGTTCATTTCCACTGACTTCAAGTAAGCTTTCCAGCTTAGAAGATTAAGGTAAGGTTTAGTAGTTATAAAATTCATTTAAAATGCAAATAATGTTTGTACATTATACATTGTTCGTAAACTGAAGTTTCACTACACTAAAACATTTCAGTAAAAATACAGAATTTTTCTGTAAGTTTTAATAGTAAAATATCTGTTATTTAATAAAATGGAAAAAAATCTTTTTTTGCAGATAAATTTCTGTTTTTAAGAGAACTGAAGTAATCATGTTCTTTAATGGAAAATTGTTTGTTAATTTATATAAATTCTTTCAATTTATACAGAAAATTAAAATAATGGAAATAATAATGTTAAAAAATGGGGAAAAAACAAATTTGTTTTAATTGCTTTAATCTTTGATTTGGTTTCAAATCGCTCCATTTACCCCATCTTAGTTTATATTTCTGCTTTATAAAGCGGACAGTGAAAGTCGGTTTATGTTTTATTCCTGTAACGAACTTTTAAAGTAATGCTACAACTCCACTGCCACAAATGTTCTAGAACATTTCTGTTCTGGAAAATAATGTTTCTTAAATTGTGCAACTCCATTATTAAATTTTCTAGAACAAAAAATCTTCCTTGTAAAGTTCTAGAACATTATTTGTTAAGTTAATGTTCTAAAACATTCA